>JAJIBD010003592.1:0-94807 GCA_021461705.1 Cryptotis parvus
GTAATTCCTGAGTACAGAGCCAGGAGTAACCTCTGAGCATCGCCGGGTGTGACCCAAAAAAGCAAAAAAAAAAAAATCATATTTACCTCTTAACAGAAGTTAAGCAATAAAAACAAGAAAAAAATTTAAGAAGGCATTGTTCTCGGCCACTCAGTAAATACCCTGTATCCTTAAAGTTCAGCAGTCTTCCCTGTTTCAGAGAGCTTTGTCTCTACCACCTTCTCTTCATGATTCCAAGGTCTTCCCTTCCCAAATTTTCTCAAAAGGAGAAAAAAAAAACTGCATGGGCCTAAGAGAAACACAGTCCCCAGGACAGGGAAATACAGAAATTTACTTTACTAAATGACTAGCATAATTCCTGCATTTTGACCAAAATATTATTCATTTCTTCTACTTAGTTAAGATGGTACTTGCTATCCCCCCAAACTCTACTAGGTTTTCAGGAAGAAAATATTCTTCGCCCGCCTAGTTCTTGTTCTAGTTCATATCAAATTTTTGTTGCAGCTTCTTAATAGTCACAACTGCATGGTGAGGTCTACCTGAGCAGTATGAATACCCAACCCTCAACTCAGTGTGACAAATTTCCACTAAGTCCCTTCCTCACATTCATCCCCCTACCACTTAGACCCTCCTGGTAATATCACAAAGTTAATTAGGCTCTAAACTCTCCCTGACATATTAAACAAATCATTAATATGCTTGTACACTAGATCAACTTCCTGTCTCAGATCATAGATTATGATTGTTCAAGAAGGAGATACCATATTTTGACTATTTTAATAAAAATTAACACTAACTCTTGTAATTTTTAAGTTTATATATATTGTACTACAATGAGAAATAGGACTGCATTGTATTATTGTAACAATTAATGGTTTTATTATTAGCTGATTAAGTTTAATGAGCTATAAAATGTGCAATGGCAAAGTGCAAAGGAAGAGAGAGAGTGAGAGTAAGTAAGTGTGTGTGTGTGAGAGAGAATGAGAGAGAGACACAGAGAGAGAGAGATAGAGAGAGAGAAGAAAAGATTCTCCATAGAGGCAGCAGTGATGGGGAACTGGGGACATTGGTGGTGGGAAATGTGCACTGGTGAGGGATGGGTGCTGAAACACTGTATGACTGAAACCCAATCATGAACTGCTTTGAAACTATCTTATAGTGATATAATAAAATTAAAAATAAATACATACATAATAAATAAAATGTGCACTGCTTTTACACTGTTTATTTCACATTTCTGATAACAATTTGTGAGCACCTGCCAGATTTCATGCTGCTACAAGCACAGGTATTTTGTGTTTCTTAAGAGCAGCTAAGTACCTTTGTTTCAGGAACTGTCTAGTAATCCTTGAGAGAATTTGGCTATACGAATGCTCTAAATTTGGTGAAGTACCTTTATAAAACTTATTTGTTTATTTCACTGTGCCAATTTAACACAGTCTAAGTACCAATTATTTTTAGAGTCAGTTGTTTTATAATTTTAAAAAATACTAAAAACCTTTTTTAAATTGTACATTCCCAAAATAGGTAAATTGTTGGATGACAGGCTTAGCTAGCTTGGGAGCTTTGCTGTTTTATCCACTCACAGCTTAATCTATTTACATGTTCTTAAGCCAGGGTTCATACTAATGAGATCTCTCTTCTATGTAAACATTGATGGAGGGTGTGGTAGTTACAGAAGTCACCTTGACTGAATGAGTATCTTCTGACTATTATATGTCTACTAAGACTTCTATGTTATCTCGATTGGGCACAGCTCCTCTTTATACCTACTGGACCCAGTGTGGGACAGTTAGAATTTAACAAGAGACCACCCTGGCTACATTGAAACTATTATTTAATACTATAGAAAGGATCATACTAGTTTGCCCTCAAGCAGACAAGTGTGATCCTTTCATTTTATGGAGAACAAGATGTTTAGAATCACCCTGGTGCAGATAATAAATAAGAAGGACATATGGGTACCTTCTAGATTACATGAAGCCCATGAAATTAAGATGTATTACTTTAGACAAGCCCCCCCCAATGTTTTACATAAGAGATAATCTGGAAAGAAGGGATTAGTCCTTGGCATAATCCTTTATTTAGACCTATAGTAGGTTGTGACACTACCCTTCCACACTCTTCTACTATCTAGAAGCCATTTAGGGTTCTTTGTTGACAAGACACTACCTGAAGTTAGGATTACTTTGGTGTATATAAGGGGACTGACTCAAGGTAATCTCCCCTTTTTGGTAGGGCACTCTCTCAGGTAAGATACTCTCTTTGGTGGGATTCCTTTTGGGTAGAACTCCTCTCTGGTGGGATCCACTTTGTTGTGAGACTTGGGCTCTTGTGTATGGTCTAAGTTCTGACCAGAGCTATAGTTCTTTCTTTATATTGAATTGCAGTGGTACAGCTTTGGTACTATTAAAGGCCTTTTTGGAACTGCGTCAGGCTCATGAATTTTCATTCGTTCCTGTGGCCTCGGAAGTAAAAGAGAACGTCTGTTCTGATACAGTTGGGGACACCAGAGGCTCTCCGGCAGTAAATTATGTTTCTTATAATTGTTTTATTTTCCTACTAATCATTATTAACATCTGTTGTCTGATTTATCACCTTATGGTTAAATCAAAAAGAACAAAAGAATCAAAAAGAATCAAAAAGAACAAAAGAACAAAAAGACAAATAGAATGTCAACTTGATTTGATTTGGAGGAACTTTCCTGAGAAAAGTGATTTTGAATAATTAAAAAAGAAAAACTTGACTTATACCTTAGAGATGATAAAAGAGTAGCTATTGAAGAAGGGAAAAATGTGTTGATGTAGAGAAGCGAGGAATTTGTTGATGTCTTAGGTTATTTAACAGACATGGATATTAGAAAAAAATAATATAGAAGGAGGTAGATTTTTTTTCAAGTAAGTTATGATCTGTTAGTGTCAAGAAAGCTGAGTATATCTTAGTTAAGTAGATAGTAGTTAATGTAAGCTTGTGAAAGAAAAATACTCAGGAATTCATGTGAAAAAATAATGTCTACTTCATACTTTAAAACCAAATACATCCTAAATATTTTTTAAGTATTTTATTATACCACCGTGAGATATACAAATAAAAATATATACAATTAAAAAGTTCATATTTGGGTTTTGGTCATACAGTGTTCTAGCACCCGTCCCTCCACCAGTGCCCATCTCCCACCACCAACGTCCCCGGTTCCCTCCCCCCTTCCCCAGCCCCCTCCATGGCAGGTTCTTTATTTCTTTCCCTTTCTCTCTCTTTCTCTTTTCCTTCCCTTCCAGACTATGGATTACAGAACATACATTAAGAGGTTGGCATGTGTATCCTTTTGCCTCTATTTAATGCTCAATTCTAGGTTGGCATTAGTACCCTCGACGGATTGTTAGCACACTGTTCCATTTTCTGTCTTACCTAATCTCTGACTCCCACACGTTTGTGATAATTTCCACTTTTGACAAGACCTCCTGATATATATTTGATATATGTTTCACTTGACCTTGGATATTGGTATCATAATATATATATATTATATATATATATATATATATATATTTTTATATATGCCATGCAAATAAATGCAGTCATTCTGTATCTGTCTCTCTCCTTCTGGCTAATTTCGCTCAACATAATCCATGTCCATTCATTTATAGGCAAATTTTATAACTTCATTTTTCTAACAGCTGCATAGTATTCCATTGTGTAGATGTACCAAAGCTTCTTTATCCAGTTATCGATTTTCGGGCACTCTGGTTGCTTCCAGATTCTGGCTATTGTGAATAATGCTGCTATGAACATAAAAGTAGGGATGGTGTTTCCGCAGCGTACTTTTGGTTTCCCAGAGTAGACTCCCAGGAGTGGTATGGCTGGGTCAAATGGGAGTTCAATTTCTAGTCTTTGGAGGAAAGTCCATATTGTTTTCCAGAAAGGCTGTACCAGCCGGCATTCCCACCAACAATGGATGAGTGTCCCCTTTCCCCCACATCCACGCCAGCACTGGTTGTTCTTGCTCTTTTGAATATGTGCCAGTCTCTGTGGTGTAAAGTGGTATCTCATTGTTGTTTTGATTTGCATCTCTCTGATGATTAGTGATGATGAGCATTTTTTCATATGTTTTTTGGCCATTCGAATTTCTACCTTGCTGAAGTCTCTGTTCATTTCTTCTCCCCATTTTTTGATGGGGTTGTTTTTTTCTTCTTGTAAAGTTCTACCAGTGCCTGATATATCCTGGATATTAACCCCTTATCAGATGTGTATTGGGTGAATATTCTTTCCCATTTTGTGGACTGCTTTTGTATCTTAGTCACTGTTTCTTTTGAGGTGCAGAAGCTTTTTAGTTTCATGTAGTCCTATATGTTTATCTTTTCTTCTAGTTGCTTTGTTAGTGATGTTTCACCTTTGAAGATGCCTTTAGCTTCAATGTCGTGGAGGGTTTTTCCTATATTTTCTTCAATGTACTTTATGGATTCAAGTCTGATATTGAGATCTTTAATCCATTTTGATCTGATTTTTTGTGCATGGTGTTAGACACAGGTCCAAATTCATTTTTTTACATGTCGCTGCCCAATTTTCCCAACACCACTTGTTGAAAAGGCTTTCCTTAATCCATTTTAGGCTTATTGCACCTTTATCAAAAATTAAATGATCATGTGTTGAGGTTGGGTGTCAGGATACTCAATTCTATTCCATAGCTCCACAGGTCTGTTTTTATTCCAATACCATGCTTTTTTAATTACTACTGCCTTGTAGTACAGTTTGAAGTTGGGAAAGGTGATGCCTCCCATCTTCTTTTTCCTGAGGATTGCTTTAGCTATCCTTGGGGGTTTATTGTTCCATACAAATTTCAGGAGTAGTTGGTCAATTTCTTTGAAGAATGTCATGGGTATCTTTATAGGGACTGCATTGAATCTGTACAGAGCTCTAGGGAGTATTACCATTTTGACAATGTTTATTCTCCCCATCCATGAGCAGAGAATATTTTTCCATTTCCTTGTGCCCTCTTTTATCTCTTTGAGCAGTGTCTTGTAGTATTCTTTGTACAGGTCCTTTACACACTTGGGTAGGTTGATTCCTAGGTATTTGATTTTCTGTGGCACAATTGTGAATGGAATTGTTTCCTTAATATCCCTTTCTTCTCTTTCGTTATTTGTATATAGGAAAGCCACCGACTTTTTGGTTTTGATTTTGTAACCTGCTACTCTACTATATGTATCTATTGTTTCTAGGAGTTTTTGGGTAGAGAGTTTAGGGTTCTCTAGGTATAATATCATGTCATCTGCAAATAATGATAGCTTGACTTCTTCCTTGCCTATCTGGATGCCCTTGATGTCCTTTTCTTCTCTGATTGTTATGGCAAGTACTTCCAGTACTATATTGAATAGAAGAGGTGAGAGTGGGCAAGCTTGTCTTGTCCCTGATCTCAGGGGAAGGCTTTCAACCTTTCCCCATTTAGAATGATGCTTGCTATGGGCTTTTGGTAGACGGCTGTAACTATCTTGAGGAAAGTCCCTTCAATTCCCATTTTCTGGAGGGTTTTAATCATGAAAGGGTGCTGGATCTTGTCAAATGCTTTTTCTGCATCTATTGAAAGGATCTCATGGTTTTTATTTTTTCTTTTATTGATATGATGTATTATGTTGATTTACTTGCGAATGTTGAACCATCCTTGCATTCCCAGGATGAATCCTACTTGGTCATGATGTATAACCTTCTTGATGATTCTTTGGATTCTGTTTGCTAGTATTTTGTTGAAGATCTTAGCATCTGTATTCATCAGGGATATTGGTCTGTAGTTTTCTTTCTTTGTGTTGTCTCTCTCCTGCTTTGGGTATCAGGGTGATATGTGCCTCGTAGAAGCTGTTTGGGAGTGTTTCTGTTTCTTCTATTTTCTGGAAGAATTTGAAAAGGACAGGCAGTAGGTCCTCCTTAAAAGGTTTGGTAGAGTTCACTAGTGAATCCGTCTGGACCTGGACTTTTGTGTTTGGGCAGACTTTTAATTACTGTTTCTATTTCCTCGATGGTGATAGGCTTATTCAGGTATTGGAGGTCTTCTTGTTTCAGCCGTGGGAGGTTATAGGACTTCAGGAATTTATCCATTTCTTCTAGATTCTCATGTTTCACGCATACAGGCTCTCAAAGTAATCTCTGATGATCTTTTGGATTTCTGTGGTTTCTGTTGTGATGTCACCATTTTTATTTCTGATTCTGTTTATTTGGGTTTTCTCTTTCCCTGTCCTTACAAGTCTTGCCAACGGTTTGTCAATCTTGTTTATTTTTTCAAAAAACCAGCTCTTGGTTTCATTAATCCTTTGCATTGTTTTTTTTTGGTTTCCAACTCATTGATTTCCTCTCTAAATTTTATTATTTCCTTTTTTTCTGCCTGGGTTGGGCTCCTTTTGCTGGTCTTTTTCTAATGTCTTCAACTGTGCAGTCAGGTTATTTATGTGGGCCCTTTCTTGTTTCCTGATGAATGCTTGCAGAGCTATGAACTTCCCTCTTAACACGGCTTTTGCCGTGTCCCACAAGTTCTTATAATTGGTGTCTTCATTTTCATTTATTTCCCAGAAATCTTTGGATTTCCTGTTTGATTTCTTCTATGACCCATTTGTTGTTCAGCAGTGAGCTGTTCAGTTTCCAGGTGTTTGGTTTGACTCCCTGTTTCTGTGTACGGTTAACTTCCATTTTCATTTGCATCATGGTCTGAAAAGATAGCTGACACAATTTCTATCTTTTTAATTTTATTGAGGTATGCTTTGTGGCTCAGCATGTGGTCTATCTTGGAGTATGTTCCATGTGCACTAGAGAAAAATGTGTATTCAGCTTTTTTGTTATGAAGAGCCCTGTATATATCCACTAGCTCTCTTTCTTCCATTTCTTCCTTCAGGGCCAATATTTCCTTGGTGAGTTTCAGTCTTGTTGATCTATCCATCGTTGATAGAGCAGTGTTGAAGTCTCCAACTATTATTGTGCTACTGTTAATGTCTTCTTTGAGGTCTCTTAGCAGTTGTTTTATGTATTTTGCTGACCCCTCGTTGGGTGCATATATGTTTAGTAGTGTAATTTCTTCCTGGTGTACATACCCTTTAATTAATAAGAAATGGCCTTTGTTGTCCCTTCTAACCTTTTTCAGCCTGAAGTCTATATTATCTGATACTAATATGGCCACACCAGCCTTTTTGGAGGAGTTGTTTGCATGGAGAATGGTCTTCCAACCTTTGACTCTGAGTCTCTGTTTGTTCTGATTATTCAGATGCGTTTCTTGTAGACAGCAGAATGTTGGGTTCTATTTTTTAATCCATTTTGACACTCTGTGTCTCTTAATTGGTGCATTTAGACCATTGACATTGAGAGAGATTATTGTCATTGGATTTTGTGCCATCTTTCTTTTTTGTGTTCATTGTGCTTATGGGTTTGGTCGCATTACAGTAGACCCTTCATTCCTTCTTTTAATGTTGATTTTGAGTCCATGAAGTTCCTGAGTTGTTGCTTATCAATGAAGTTGTCTATCTTTCCTTCATATCTGTTGTGAGCCTGGCCGGATAAAGAATTCATGGTGAAGCCTGCAGTTCATTGAGCCTTTTCGCAGTATCCCACCATTGTTTTCGGGCTCGAAGTGTTTCATCAGAGAAGTCTGCTGTAAATCTTAGAGATGTTCCTTTGTATGTGATTTCCTTCTTTGATCTTGATGCTTTCAGTATTCTGTCCCTATCTATAGTTTTTGTCATTTTTATTAAGATGTGTCTTGGAGTATTCTTGTTGGGGTTTCTTTTAGCTGGTATCCTACGGGCCTCCTGGATCTTGAGGCAAGTGTTCTTTAGTTCCGGGAACTTCTCAGCAAAGATGGCTTTGACAGTTTCTTCTTCATCAGGGTTTTCTTCTTGCCCTTCTGCCCTTTTCTTTTAGTCTGGGAACTTTTCAGCAATTATGGCTTTGACAGTTTCTTCTTCATCAGGGTTTTCTTCTTGCCCTTCTGGGACCCCAATGATCCGTATGTTGTTTCTTCTGGCTCATCCCGATTATCTCTTGTTGTCTGTTCGGTAATTCTGAGCCTTTTTTTCTATCTTCTGGTGTTGTGTAGAGAATCTTTGGTACTCGTCTTCGAGATCACTAATTCTTTCTTCAGTAGCTATTATTCTGCTATGATGGCCTTCCACTGTGTTTTTTATTTCATTTACCTCATTTTTAATATGTGTCATTTCCCTTTGCATTTTCCTCACTTCTTCTCTCATGTCCTCTTGTATTTTATTGATTTTGCATTCCATTGCTTCTTTGAATTCCTTTTGAATCCTTAACAGTTCTTTCCTGAAATTCTTTTTCAGAGAGGTTATACAACTCATTGGTATTGCTAGACTCATCTGGACCAGTGACTTCACTCACAGAGCTTGATGGATTTTTGCATTGCTTTACCATTATGACTATTGTAGGTTGCAAATGTGAGTTCTTGGGTGACTAGATAGTACAGTTAGTAGTTGTCTGGTCCGTTTGCAGAGTTTGGGTGTGTGGCAAGGATGTAGGAACTAGGTTCACTGGTACTTCATGCAAGGTAGGTAGTAAGAGGGTCCACGCAGACGCGCTAGCTGGCGCCTGTGCGGTTTTGAGTTTTGGGATGTTCCCAGACGTGCAGGGCCCAAGGTTCAGTCCGGGGTGAAACCACGGCAATTTGCCTTGGTTCCCGTTGATGGAGTTTCCGCTCTTCCCTGGGGCAGCTTGGGGTCCGTGGAGATGCAAGAATCACACACACACCTGGTGGGAAGAGCCCCGGGGATCTGCTGGGCATCGGGGGCTGGATGGCGTCAGAGGGAGGTCCTGCGCCGATGGGTGGGGCTCGGTCCCCTCCTCAAAGCTGGGGGCCTCTTTCTCCTGGAGCCGAAGTGTTCAGAGGCTGCCCGCCACGGGAACGCACCCTCCTAAATATTTTTAAATTTTGAAAGAAGAGTAAATAGCTAAAATACTTGTAGGAAGAATAGTAAATGATAATATAAACTTATGAGGATAATAAACTTTGTAAATATGGCAAGAAAAACTAAATTTACAAGGGAAAAATCTTACATATTTTATGATACGACCAGCTAAGACTTTCATTTGGTAAAACAAAACCAAAATTAACATTAAAATGTTCGTTTGCAAAATATTTAATATTTATTAATATCTACTTACGTTTAATTAATGAATATATTTATTCGGTTCTATATTTTATATTTCTTTAAAATTTTTTTATTATACCACTGTGTGTTACACAATTAAAAAGATGTTTATGATTGGTTTTCAGTCATACATTGCTTAAATTTCTACTTACATGCTTATGCAAAAGTTAATTAATCTATTAATCAATCTAAATTTTATTATATAAACATGAGATAGACAGTTGCATAGCTGTTCATGATTGGGTTTCAGTCATATAGTGTACCTTGTTTCAGGGACCATCTAGTAATCCTCCACCAGTGCACATTTTCCAACACCAATGTGCACAGTTTCCATCTCCCTCATAACTGCCTGCCTTTATGATTGGCACTTTTCTTCTCTCTCACCCACTTTTTCTCTTCTTTTGAACATTGTGGTTTGCAATACAGAGACTGAAAGGTTATCATGCATATCCCTTTACCTACTTTGAATTCACATTTCTATTCTAGCATCACCATAACAATTATGATTGGCAAACTAATCCCTCTGCTATCTTACCTAACCTCTCTCCTACCTACAAGTAATTTATTTAAACATGATATATCCTTCTCCCGTACCTGTCCAAGATTTTATGCCTTTTATTCCCATAAAACTGTTCTTTTGCTTGACTGACTCATATAATCCCCAACCTCAATTGCAAGTTTATTTCATTGGGTATCTTCCCTGACGCATTGATGGAATGACTTTTTGACTTCTCTCATCATTATTTTTCTTTTTTCCTTTTTTTACAGAATCACTGTGAGATACACAGTTACAAAGTTATTCCTAACTGGGTTTCAGTCATATAGTGTTCCAACAATGTTGTTCACGAGTATACATTTATTTCCCACTTGTAATGTTCCCAGTTTTAGGCAAAGAATCATTTTTTTAAGCCAAAGAATCATTTAGAGACAATCTTTGCTAGACTTGAGGCACCAACTAGAAATCTTTAAGTTTCATAATCATGCTTGATTTCATAACATGTCTCTGCAGTTACTGACATGTTATCTAGAATAATAAGGCTTTGTTAAACATTAGTTGCCATTGAAATGCATTACCTTTAAACAGGTCAGGGTGCTAAGAATGTGGCTCACTGAGAGAATACACACTTTGAAAGACCCTAGGGTCAGTCTTTTAAATGATAAACAAGAGAGACAGAGATAGAGATAGAGAGAGAGCCAGAACTCTATGCACTAGTAAATCAAAGATAAGGATTTTTTAAAATCATGCAGAGAATTACCAACCAAAATATTGAAGACTTAAATAAGAAACAACAATTGAACGATAATGTGTACATACATACGTTACTTATATTTGTATAAATTGTATAGTCTCTAAGAATAGCTAAAGATTAATTACCCCACTAATTTTCTGGGACGCATGCTAATATATTTATCTAGTAGACTTGTTGTGGGAATTTTAATTGGTAGGTATTAGATACTTACGCATGCTGTTTTTGTTTTTCAGTATTGGGGGCCATGCCCAGAGGTGCTCATGTTTACTCTTGGATTTACCCTCAATGAAACAGATGTAAAGTCCCTCCTTCAGGGCTTACTCTGGGATATCCACCCCAGTGATGGAATAATACTGTGGGACTATAGTACTCTAGATAGCTTCTTGGAGACCCACCCAAGGACAGGACACTCCATCTAAGGGAATGGTGTTTTCTCCTTTGCTTTATTGGTAATCAGATTAGATTTACTTCTTAATAGTCTCTGGGCTCATGGTAAAGGGTGGTTTTGTCACTTGTCACCTGTCTTACAGTTGTTCATCTATTTGCTCTAGCAGGCACCAGTAATGTCTCCATTCATTGGGAATGAGGTCCATTATTGTTACTGTTTTGGGCATATAAAATACACCACTGGTAGCTTGCCAAGCTCTTCCATGGCTCTGGGTTCATCCCAGGGGCCCAGTCTTTTCTATGTCAGACCATCAACCATCCAGGGCCCACAGGGGCAGAGCCCTGGGTGTAGACAAGCCTGTCCCTGTCTGCCACCTGCTGATGCAGCTGGGCACCACAGCCATACCTGCAGCATCTTGAGGGGCAGTTCCTGGGAACAACTTTTTATATATTCCAGACTACAACCCTCAGGCCAAATTAGTTATTTTTTCTCTAACCTTGACAGAGTTCTTACCCAGTTACCTCTTAATGGGTCATCTCAGAGTTTGTTTCATGGCTGTGCTCTTATGGCGCTTAGCCTGTCTCAAGTTGAGGCCAGGGTAGATTACTTACAATTTGCCTTGGATCCTTCCAAGTCTCTTGGAGGTGTAAGGAACGAAGGTCAATCTAAGTGCAACTGAAACTTAAGTCGTAAATATGACAGAAACCTATAAGTAAATCTTTCAAAGTCAATTAGTTCCTATATTAAAAAGCATAGCATTAACTGTCTTTCTGCAGCTATACAAAACGGAAATTGCTCTAACTTAAAAAATATGCTAAGGACATAAATGAACGAGAAAAACTTATTTTATATACAAAATCCAAAGCCACAAAGAGGTTTAATTTATAAGTTACTTGCCTTATTTAGAGATTCGTCTCATTTGTGAAGAACATAAAGAATACGGTGAAGATAATCACAAAGGATTGGGTGTACTGTGGTGGGAAAGGGGTGGTCCCCTTCCCTGGGGCACTGGAATGGGTATAATCCAACATACATGACTATTTAAACTCACATATACAAAGCAGAGCTGCTACCGGCTCTCCCTGTGCCTAGCTGATCATGAGGCACCTGGGAGGGAAGGCAGGTTCTAGCCCTGGCCCGCCATCCCAACAGAGCCTCACAAGAAGCCAGAGGAACCCCACACACCATGAGAGGCACCGTTTTAACACCTGGACTCTCCTCATGTCAGAGCTCCACCCAGCAGAAGAGCTGATCACAAGCCGGGCTTGCTGGCCGCTTTGCTGCCACACGGTTCATAAATAGATGCACAAGATCACTGGTGACTACAAGAGTATTCCACCTGCACGGCAGAGCCTGGCAAGCTACCCGTGCTGTATGATATGCCAAAAACCAGTAACAATTATAGACCTCATTCCCATGACCTGAAGGAATGGTTTGAGACTCTTCGTGTTCCTGGAGCAAGCCTTTAGGCTACACTAGCACACGACAGGATGTATGGAGATGCTACTGGTGCCCACTTGAGCAAATCGATGAACAACAGGAAGACAAGTGATACAAGCGATATAATTATTTAAATATTTTAACCAAAATTTAAAAAATGCGTACACAAAGTGCAGATGCTTATGACATACATTATCGTAACACACTAATCATCCATTGACTTATGCCTTTTCTTAGTCCAACTATTTTGGTCTAAAATATAAATCTTTTGAGAAAGATGGGTGGTAAAAAGATAATCAGACAGATCAACTGGAGAATGGGACTTGAAGAAACATTTTTCTTATTTGAAGAAACATTATTCTTATCCTAAAAACAGAACTTGAGACAAAAAAAAAAAACAGTATGTGCAGATGGTTTAATCTTTAATATCATTCCAGGGATGAGTAGAAGTATCAAGAAAGTAAAATAAGGAAATAGACAAGAATCCATGAAAGACAGAACAATCATTTTGACCATACCATATCTTATGAGTAGTTTTTTGATTCTGTTGTTTTCAAAAACAATTAATTGTATCTTCCTGGTGGCATATGAAAAAATTTAAGGTTTGCTTCCTTACTGTGGACTTGAGCATCCGGAATTCAGGATGAGAGCTGTCTATATGAATATGTGACATTGCTATTTGGAAGAGAAGTTTAAGAAGAGAACTCCCAGAATGGCCACCAACTGGGAACTCTTTGGCACCATTGCAGCAACATGGGAAGATACCATCATTGACGACATCGATGAAGAATACAACCGACTGGTTCAGCACCTCCATGATTGTGCGAAGAATGATGAGAGAGAGAAAGACACAAAAGGACGCCTGTCTTCAGAAACTCTCGAGCTCATTTGCCAACGTGGCAAGGCGCGAGCCTCAGGAGACCAAATGCTAATGTCCAAGCTTGCTAAACGGTGCAGAGAAGCGATAAAAGAAGACCTGAAAGACAGAAGAACAGAAATACTGGAAGATGCAGCAAAAGCCTGGAAAAGCATTTGCACTGCCCGCCTGTCCTTCGCCAACTATAAGACCAAGATGACTGCCCTCCGACGCCTGATGGATCTATCACATCTTCCAGAAAGGCAATGGAGAAGATTATCCAGGACTTCTACTCAAATCTCTTTGATAGCCACATCCACCTGCCCACATACCAAATTACACAGGATGGATATGTCATTCTCAACGTTCTCCCTTCTGAAATCCAACATACCATCTGGTCGGTAAAGAAGGGAACAGCACCAGGCCCAGACAAAGTCAGACCCGAACACCTGAAGAATCTGCCGTCAATACTCATCAATACACTAGCTCGGCTCTTCACACGCTACCTGTCCGAATGCAAGGTGCCCTCCCAATGGAAAACCAGCAGGACAGTTATACTGTTCAAGAAGGGAGACATTCACGACATTGGCAACTATCACCCCATCTGCCTTTTGTCCGTCATCTACAAGCTCATCCACGAGTCATCCTGAAGAGGATTAGCTCATACACGAGTCATCCTGAACAGGATTAGCAGAACACTAGATGAAGGACAACCATGTGAGCAAGCAGGCTTCCGGAAAGGATTCAGCACAATCGACCATATCCACATGGTAACCAAGCTCATCGAGGTTTGTAGGGAGTACAATATGCTGCTCTGTCTCACGTTCATTGATTTACAGAAAGCCTTTGATTCTGTGGAGACTGAAGCAGTCATCGAAGCCCTAGCCAAACAGGGTGTTCAAACCCAATACATCAAGATCCTTCGTGAGCTGTATTACGGATTTACCACCAGGATCTCACCATTCTACAAAGAAGTGATCATTAACCCCTAAAAGAGGAGTTCGTCAGGGTGATACCATTTCACCAAAACTCTTTAGCGCCACCCTCGAGAACATCATGCGACAATTAGAATGGGAAGGAATGGGAGTGAAGATAGATGATCGGCAACTACACCACCTCCGCTTCACTGATGACATTGTTCTAATAACATCAAATATTAGCCAAGCGACACAAATGCTGGCTGACTTCGACCGAGAATGTGGAAAGATAGGTCTACAGCTGAATCTAAAGAAAACTATGTTCATGAAGAATGAACTAGTTCCAGAGGCCCCATTCACTCTCAATGGAACAAACATCTCTGAATGCAGCAGTTATGTGTACCTAGGTCGAGAAATCAACATGATAAACAACCTAAAACCTGAGCTGCGCAGGAGGAAGAGAGCGGCATGGAATGCCTTCAAAGGCATCGAAGAAATAGCTAAAAGGACAAAGAACCTCTGGCTTGGGGAACATCTCTTTGACTCCACTGTTCTCCCTGCATTAACATATGCCTCAGAGACCTGGGCCCTATGAAAGCAGGATGAGAATGCTATTCAGGTCTCCCAGAGAGGAATCGAAAGAGCTATGCTTGGAATATCACACCTCACTCAAGTGAGAGAAGGAATCCGGCGTTCTGACCTCCTTCGCTATTCCAGAATCAGGGACACTGTCTCGTTTGCCAAGGCATCGAAAATCAGATGGGCTGGACATGTAATGCGATTTGGAGACAACTGCTGGACTAGAGCCATTACCGACTGGATCCCACGGGATGTCAAAAGATCACGTGGCCGCCCACCTACAAGATGGTCAGACTCTCTTGTAAAGACCCTGAAGGACCGGTTTGAGGCTCTTCATATTCCGAATCAACCAGATGCCATTGGGCTACACTGGCACGTGATAGGGTCCAATGGAAATGTTACTGGCGCCCACTCGAGCAAATCGATGAATAATGGGATTCAAGTGATCAAGTGATCAAGTGCTATTTGAAAGGAAAATAAAGCATAAATAATTATCATCATTATTGATTTTTCAAGAGAACATCACTGTGACAATAAATACTAGCATAACTTTAGACATAAAAGTGACTTTTTGAGAGTATCAATTTCCCCTTGATATAATATCCTCATCAGAAATATTATTTCTGAAGAGTAAAAGTCCACAGATATTAAGACAACTTGCAGTGCTTGGGGGTCCATATGGGATGCTAGGATCAAGCCTGCGTGGGCCACTTACAAGACATATGTCCTACACTCTGTAGTATTGCTCTACCTCAGAATAAGAACATTTTAAAGTATTTTATACTTCTGACTGGAATAAAAAGTGGTGGAAGAGTGTGAGTGGTCTGTAACAGCAATCATAGTTCCACTCAGCTCTGTTTGATGCACTCTATAATGCTACTTTGGTGTTGATGGGCTAAAATAAAACTTACCAAAATTATTTTTTAAGATTGCTGTTAAGGATGTAATATTGAAAGCTATTTAAAACATCTCCTCTGGTCCCAAGCATGACCATTCATTTGGCACCCTCTTTTTGTGGGTGCCATAGTGATTGGACACCAGATTACCTTGCATGCAGCTGATCCTGGTTCGATCTCTGGCACAGGCCTTCTTGTCCCCTGAACATTGTCAGGAGTAATTCCTGAGTGCAGAACCAGAAGGGAGCTCTGATCTCTGCTGGGTGTAGCTAAAAAATTTAATCAAGACGTCTCTTACTGACCCATCCCAGAGGTCTGGTGGCCCGGCCCACAAACTGCCAACGATGGTATAATAAAATATTTAAATAATTTTAATAAAGAATATATATTTGCATTTTGCGTCACACCGGCAATGGTCAGGGATTGACCTTGGCTTTTTGCTCAGGAAATTACTCCTAGTGGTACTTGGCCTCAGCCAAGAGATCAAACCCAGATTGGCCACTGTGCTATCGCTCTGGCTCCACTGAAGAATAATTTTTAAATGCTCCATTTAACTGTGAACAGTAAAGCAAAATGGTGGTTATGTATAGGTTAAACATGCTTGCATTAAAAAGCAGATTTATGCTTGTAGAAAATGTGAATAGGTATGAATGGGAAATGTGAATAGGTATGAATGGGAAATAATCCCTCCCATTTATTGATAAAGATGAAGGAATCTGGATTAAAAACAAAATGATCCATGTTACTACTATTAAAAAGGCTAATATTATTTAAGTTCTTATTAAATAGGAAAGTTCAAAAAAATATGACCGTGTTTTTCCAATGAAGAACAATGCGGAGGTGAGTGCTTTTTACTTCCCATTTAATTAAGTCATTCTTATTCGTTTATTCAGAATAATTCAATTAATAGGATCATGATTAAGGGGTACAGAGGAAAAGCTAAATGTGCATAGCACTGTTGAAACTCGATCTTAGTAGAGCTTCATGAAACCAGGGGGATTATTCTAGGTCTCAGTGTTAATTTGTAAGGAATGTGGAAGACTGAAAGAAAGAATCTGTTAAGTGTTTCTGCTTGAAGGAAGATAATTTGAAACAATGGGTGCTTACTTCTGTGAATTTTTTTCTCATGCTCCCTAATCTGTAATATTTTTCTATTAGGAAAATTGATAACCATCTGTCCAATTCATTAACCAATGCATTGTTACCAATAATTCCCTTCTCTTTCCAACAAACTGGAGTTGTCACCCTAGGGAAAAACTAGTGTCCTCTATCATTTCATTTAATTGCATTCCTAATCACTTCTCAATTCCTATAAATTACTCAATTCTTCTTAAGTGACATTTCTTACCCCATCAGATGTTTAATTGCAGTCTATTAGAAATATTCAAACAACAAGAAGTTTCAGGGCTAGAAAGGTATTACAGCATTTAGGATTTCTGCTTTGCATGTAGTAAACCCAAGTTTGATTCAGAGAACCCAAAATGGTTTCTTGAGCCCTCCATGACTGATCCCTAAGAACAGGGCAAGGATTAAGTCCTGAACACTGTATGGTGTGGCCCAAAACAAACATACAAACCAATACCCAGATGTTTCAAGACATCAGTTGTGGGTAAGGAGAAGGCAGAGAAATAGAGGATCAGAACCTTCAACATAGAAACATAAAAACACTGAAACACCTAATAGTTGAGAAATGAAAAACACCTAAATCTTATGAATACATATCTGTTTTATTAATAACTAATTTAAAAAGTATTAGTTCTTTAAAAGTCTCACATAGGATATACTTTTGCTGTTGTCATTGAAACATGTCAGGTTCATTTTTTTTTTTACTGAACATGAACCATAACATACAATATTACTTTTTTACATGCAGCAGATGCATATTTGATAAAGCAGTTGACATATTAAAATAGACTTTGTTTATAATTAAATGTTGTATTTTATTCCCCCTTTGTATCTGTGAAAATAGACTGGTTATTAACTCTACATGTAAGGTTAAAAAAACAGCAATAGGGTTAGAGACAGTCTGGGGTAAAGGAATTTGTCTTGCCTGCAGGTCCAATAATTCTCTCAGGAATTACCAGCAACTGCAATCAAGTTTACCATATCTTGCAACATTTTTTGAACAACACTCTCAGTTTTTATTTCTTTGCATGCAACTATATTCAATCCATGTACCACATGGTTTTCTGCACAAGTCCCTTAGTGACCCTCGAGCAGAGTTCTGAGTAACCCCTAAGCACCACTGCCTATGGCCTAGACTCCTCCCAAGATAAAACATACTTCAAAAATTAACAAAACAAGCAACTAAGACACATTGCAAATAACGTTCATGCAAATAACGTTCATGCTCTAACGTTCTAATGTCTTAGCTGTGTGATTCTTTTAATTCACTTTTACTTTGCAAAAAACTTGACTATCTTCTTTGTGGTTCTATTGAATCTCATTTGGGAACAGATTAGAAATTGCATTTCCCTGGCATAGTATGTGCTTAGAAATTTTAAAGTGGGAGCAAGGCAAGACAAATTTCTATTACCTTCAATCTATATTTCTGTTTTAATAATTCGTTTTAGAATAGACAAATGCACATATTGGGTCTTTCTTCACAATACTATCTAATCCAAAATGGCCTTTTATGTTGCTACTCTCTAGTCAGGAATTATCAATAGCTGTAGTGAAGTTTTCTATATCTTGCATCATTTGTTGAACAAGACTCCAGACTGTCATTTATTTGCCTTTTTTGTAGCATCAGTGTTATAAATTTGGATATATATTTGGATAATGAATTTTGTATGGATGTTCTGTATCTAATGACAAAGAAAATTTGATGTTTAGAAAGGTGCATAATCATGCTTAAGTGGCATATCTCAGTTAATGATCATTATAATCATAGTTTTTATTAAAGCACCTACACAATCAGGAAAATCCATGAGCAGTTTGGAAAGTGTTTGGATAATGTAGGATTTGTTCATTGATCATCTGGGAGAGTCAATGAAAACACATACACACATTCACACACCCCTAGAAGATGAAATAAAAGAAAAACATATGTAGTGTATCACTTGTATCATTTGTCTTCCCATGTTCATCAATTTGCTCAAGTGGGCACCATACATTCTGTCGCATGCTGGTGCAGCCCAAGGGCATCTGCTCGTACCAGGAACATGAAGAGCCTCAAATCATTCATTCAGGTCAGTAGTGTACATAGAAATATGTTAAAATTAAATTTTAAATATGTGCTTTTCTTTCCATGTTTTTATGAAAGAGAAAATAAAATTAAAAATAAAGCACAAAAAATGAAATTCCTCTCATTTTCTAATTTAAAAAAATCACATTCTAGTTCAGATTTAGAAACTCTGTTCCGAGATTCCTAGTTCTGTCTTGTACAATATTTCCTTGCATTGTTCTCTTATATAATGGGTTATTATTCATCCTGTCATCAATATGATGTACTATCACTAGGGATGAACACAATTTAATTATAAAAAAATGCTTTTTGGAGTTTTTCCCTACAGTTTGGTAATTATATTTGCAGCTCCCCTTTTCCCACTGTATTTGCTAATTGTTCTTCCCCTTTCTACTTTTGGATATTCATTATATGTCAGAGTCTTGTAAAACATAGATAAATAAAATCAATTGATTTGAGCATTATCCCAAGTCATATGCCCACTTTGTGTTTGTACCACCTTCATTTTCTACATGTTTATCACATTTCAGAAGTTTATTGTAAAATAAGCATGTTAGAGTATAGAACGTAAAATGCCGATTTTTGTAAATCATCATGTAGTTAGTGTTATACCTATTGAAGAAGGATTTGATCATCTTATACCCATTGTACTTCATTATTTGATGTTGAGGATAGTATCTTTCTTCCTACTGGCATCTCTAAATGTCCTTTTTTAATTTGACCCATTTCATAAAATGCTTCAATTTCATAATGTGTAAATTGACCAGTTCCCACACAAACTACAACTGATGTCACATCCATATGGAATAGTTCACCAAACCCTTCCTTTTCTTATCTTTCTTGAAAGTGGAGGGTCCCAAGTGGTCAGTGTTTGGAGGCCCTGAAGACCGTTCCCAAGCATACTTAGCCATTTGGTTGGTGCTAGGTTCTTCACATGTTCTGTTACTCAGGTCCTGCAGTACTGGAACACTTGTACTACAACTGGTAATGCTCAGAATGCCTCCAAGAGTAGAGGCAGAGATACTTGGGGCCATATTTTTGCTGGGGATCAAAACTGCTTGCCTTACTCTAGTCTTACCCATGTGCTATCTACTTTCTGACCTTGTTTTTTTTTAATGAAAAGAGAAGGCAGTGAGCTGTGAGATTCTGAGACAGAACGTAAGATAGCCTGAGAAAATGACTTTATCCTTCAGATTTTTACACTTTTATGGGAAATTAGATTTGATAATAGTTACTACCTTATGATTTTGGGTGGTGCTAAAAGAAATAATATATACTTTCATCTATATTTATCTAAAATTATTTATGTAATGTCTGCCAATAATAATAGGGAAGTATATGTATTTGCTATTTATAACTGAATAGGACGTTCTGTTTGCTTTAAAGTGCTTTTTAAGACATTTGGTTAAGACATTTGAGTTCTTTTGTTTTTTATTCTTTAGTTTTTGGGCCGTACTCAGTTGTGCTCAGATGATTAAGGCTTACTCAAGGGTCTGTCCTCAGCAGAGGGGTTCTCTAGGGACCTTATATGATGCTAAGGATTGGACCAGGATGAGTGACCTGCAAGGCAAGCCTATAAAACTATACCATCTCCACTAGCTCTCCAGCCATTGGAAGATATTAAATAGACTGTGATTTGGTCATTTCTACTTTAGGGATCACCAGTATGTAGAAAAGAGATAATAGGTGCACAGATTTTAATGGGATATTTCTAAAATTTCATAACACTTAAATCAAGATCACTAGTTCCTTCTTTTTCAGTGTTGGAAATTCCCAAGCAAAGTCAAAATAAAGTTGGTGAAAGAGCAGAAGTTTGCGGTTTTGATTATCAATTTTTACACCAATGTACTTTTGGAGAACTAAGTTAACTTTAGGGAGCCCAAGTGTCTATCATTTAAATCTATTTCATAGTTATTTTGAAGCATTGAAGGACAGAATGTGTATAAAGTCACTTCATAAATGTCAGTTATTTAAGTGAAGACTTTCAGGAATGTCAAAGTTAGTGCTGTAAACAAAAGCTGTTGGTAAAGTTTGGTAATGGCTAAGAAATAATTTCCAGATCCCCTCCCATCCCTATAGAATAACTTCCTGGATGGTTTATTTTCCTTCTAAATAGATACTTGCATTCTATCTAATTACGCAGCATTCTACAGTTTCATCAGCTATCAGCAAAATCAAGCTGTCCTCATTTGACTTAGAATTTCATTGAAAAGATAAACTGAGCAGCTTAGAATAACATGACTGGTGAGCATAATGTAACAGTATAAAGTTTAGAGTCTTAGCCATTAGATACAGATTGTACATATTATTATTAAAGAACTGATTTTAAAAAATCACACATATTCAACAGTGTCATTGTTAGCATTATACAACACTTAGGTTCTCAATAGCATGTGAGACCATGAACATTCATATAGGTCTAAAACTATAAATTAAGTTTACAGTATGACTTTAAATCATCTCAAACATTGACTTAGGAAATAAAAATGTTTCAGAAATTGTAGAATAATTTATACATTTATAAATAATTTATTTAAAGCTATTTTAGCATTTGTTATTTGATAGCCTTTTATGTCTGAGAAAAATTTTTTTATCAAGAATAGTCTATACATGGAGTCTATCATGCTGAGTGAAATTAGTCAGAAGGAAAGGACAGATATAGAATGACTGCATTCATTAATAGGATATAGATACCAGTGTTTTAATAAATATAGGAAATGGTAATGGCAGATTAAAACTCACCACTGAATATACACAAAGAGACTTAAGTGATAAACTCTAAATATCTGCAGGGCTAGCCATAATGTGTAAAATAAGAGGGAGAGAGATGCAGAGACAGAGAGAGAGATAGAGAGAGAAAGAGAGGAAACTGGGGTACCTGCTATTAAGGCGGGTGGGGGACGGGGAGGGGAGGGGGTACATTGGTGGTGGAAATGGGGCACTGGTGGAGGGATGGGTGCTGGAATACTGTATTACCAAGAACCAATTATGAACACCTTTGTAATTGTGTATTTCACGGTGGTATAATAAAAAAATTAAAAAAAAATAAAGTTTGCAAGTAAGTAAAAAAAAAAAAAGAATAGTCTATAGAAGTCAGTGATTTAGCAAAAAGGTAGACAAATGCTCCAGATGCAAAAGGCCTTGGATTTGATTCCTGGTCTCCAAAAATAATTTAAATTTGTCCCATATCATTCATTTCCTGTTCCTTAGAAAATTAATAGTACGCATTCTTAAACATCTTCAGGCTTATATTAAGGAACATTCTTTTTTTTATAAACATTAAGAAATCATTGCTGATGACATAATCAAGGATATACTTCTAAAATATTTGAAGATCTGAAATATCTTGATCTCTCTTCCAATACTTAGACTATTTTCCATATATCATATGAATATATACATATATATATACACATATATATCTTTTAAAGAATACTTGTCTGAAATCTATGGTATTTTATTTATTCCTTAAGTGATGAGAGCTATTTAGAGTTAGAAATCATATTTCTTTCTTTTCTTTATTTATTTTTTTAATTGTACCACCATGCAAAATACAATTAAAAAGTTGTTCATGATTGGGTTTCAATCATACATTTTTTCAGCACGCATCCCTCCACCAGTGCCCCATTTCCACCAGCAATATCCTCATTTTCCCTCCCCCTCCTCCAGCCTGCCTCTATAGCAGGCACTATTTCTCTTATTTCTCTCTCTCTCTCTCTCTCTCTCTCTCTCTCTCTCTCACACACACACACACACATTGTGACTTGCCCTACAGACATTTAAGGATTATCATGTAACTTGTGTATATTCAATGTTCAGTTCTAGTGTGGCACTAATATTTCCCATAATTTACTTTTAATCTCCTATACTGTATGACGGATTACTCTCGAATTTAATTCTAAATTTTCTTATATCAGTTTAGTTCTATCTTTTTCTCTTGAACGATAACATACCTAACCTAATTCCTAGGGTGGGCTGGTAGAGCATCTTAGGGAATTCCATCTGTACAGTCGTAGGTACCCTGCTTTTGAGAGCATGCTGCCTCAGTGTTGTAGAGATAAACTGGTTGTACTGGGCAAACTGTTTTTTTGAAGTTGCTTCTATTCTTTATAAAGGTACTCTATTACCTCAGTGAGGGTGAATCTAGGTTCCCCAACAACCTAATGAAAGTGATCCTCATCCTTTTGGCATTTTCAGAAAAGTTGCACTTTCACAGCAAATTTTCATCCTATGAGGACAGGCGTTGTCAATTAAGCAAATGATCCTATCACTAATTCCATATTCATGGTTGACTCATGACTCATCTCGATGTACTGTGGAGGCTTCTTTGTGAGAGGCCACAGCTGCTTTGCACTCAGCGTCATTGCTAGACAGCAGTCTCTTTGAAAGAAGATGCTCATTAAATAGTCTTTTAAAATATAGGTGGGTTTTCAGGTTTGGGGAGATCAGCTTTGGGAGTATTGCACATGTTCTACTAAATTTATAAACTCTGACTCTCTTCCCTAAGAAAGTCCGATGGAGTTACAGAGGGTCTGATCTTTAAGAATCTTTCTTGGCTGTTGTTTTTTACTTTGATTTTCTCATCACTAGTTGTTTTAACTTTTTTAAAATTCAGATATTTGAATGTTGTCTCAGTAAAATAGCTGTGAATCTCATAAAATGTTTGCCTGTATTCCTTTCTCAATAATAATTATTTTCTAGTTTTTAATCAGATTCCTGTGAATTGATAAGGTTTTCAACAGCCTTTGATCAAAGAATATGTGGTAATTATCATAATGGCATGTCTGTTTTATGATTCTTTGTAACAATACTTTGTATTTTTTCTATTTCTGTATTTTTTTTTTTTGGCAGGGCACAAGGGCCCATACCTGGTAGTGTCAGAGGTTTATTTCTTAGTGATCAAAGGGTTAGGGTTAGGGCTTAAAGAAAAGGCTTTAAAGAAAGCCTTTAATTCTGTAGGACTGAAGCGGTCATGGAAGCCCCTAGCCAAACAGGGCATTCAAACCCAATACATCAAGATCCTTTGTGAGCTGTATTACGGATTCACTACCAGAATCTCACCATTCCACAAGGAAGTGATCATTGATGTCAAAAGAGGGGTTCGACAGGGTGATACCACTTCACCAAAACTCTTCAGCACCACCCTCGAGAATATCATGCAACAATTAGAATGGGAAGGAATGGGAGTGAAGATGAGGCCGGTAGCAACCACCCACCTCCGCTTCGCTGATGACATTGTTCTAATAACACCAAATATTAGCCAAGTGGCACAAATGCTGGCTGACTTCGACCGAGAATGTGGAAAGATAGGCATACAGCTGAGTCTCAATAAAACAATGTTCATGAGAAACAAACTAGTTCCAGAGGCCCCATTCACTCTCAATGGAACAAACATCTCTGAATGCAGCAGTTATGTGTACCTAGGTTGAGAAGTCAACATGATGAACAACTTAAAACCTGAGCTGCACAGGAGGAAGAGAGCAGTGTAAAATGCCTTCAAGAGCAACGAAGAAATAGCTAAAAGGACAAAGAACCTCCAGTTCTGGGCACATCTCTTGGACTCCACTGTTCTCCCTGCATTAACATATGCTTCAGAGACATGGGCCCTACGAAAACAGGATGAGAATGCTATTCGGGTCTCCCAAAGAGGAATCAAAAGAGCTATGCTTAAAATATCATGACTCACTCAAGTGAGAAAAGGAATCGGAGTTTCAACTTCCATCAACGATTGAGAGTCTGGGATGCTGTCTTGTTTGCCAAGGCATTGAAAATCAATTGGGCTGGACATTAATATGACTTGGAGATGGCCACTGGACTAGAGTTGTTACTGACTGGATCCCATGGACATCAAAAGATCTCGTGGCCGCCACGTATGAGATGGTCAGACTTCTTCTACGTGGTGCGGAAAGCCACCTGTCAAATAATCTAGACAATCAAGTAATCTATTTGTCAGACAAATGAAAGTAATCATCCGCACTTCTGCCTTTCTCTAGAATCCTTCTTTGGAAACCTTGCCCATATCTGGGAGCTTCCTGAATCTTGTCTTTTCCTTTTCTTTCTCTTCAAGTCTTTACTGATCAGACCCTCAATTATCAGTCTCTTGTTTTCAATCCTAATTGCTGGAGAACAGGAGTTTGAATTTCTGTACTTGCTATAGCAATTCTAAGCACCTGCATATGAAGATAAGGAATGAGGAAAATTGGTTTTTGGTTTTTAGGTATTTGTTATTTTTGTTTTGTTTTGTTTTGCTGGAATCAAACATGGCCTCCCACATGTAAGGCAAGTGCTCTCCTGCTTAGCAATTCCCTATCCTCTATTCTGGTATTATGTTTTAATTATTCTGAGCAAAATATTTGGGGACAGAATGATAGTACAGAAAATATGTGTTTGTCTTGCATACAAACAACTGGTTTTGATATTGGCATCCATATGGTTACTGAATCTACCAGTAGTGATCCCTGAGCATATAGCCAGGAGTAAGCCCTAAGCATCTCCAGGAATGGCCCCAAATTAAAACAAACAGCAACAAAAATGTAGCCTGGTTTCCATGTGAAGATACTTTTTGATTCTACACCTTTATTTTGTGTTTTCACCTCGACAAATAGTAAGCCTATTTTGCTATTGCTATCTAGTCTAGTTAAAGTGCTCTTATCTTGGGCTAAAGATAATACAGATGTTAAGGCAATTTTAGTACAGAGGGCCAACTCCAGTTCGATTCATTCGTATCCCTCACCCCAGCCCTGCTATCCAGGAGTGATCCACGAACACAGAATCGGGAGCATCTCTTGAGTACAACCAGGTGTTGCCCCAAGCCAAATAAACAAATACAAAAAACCCCTGCTTTTTTACCCCCTTAGAACAATCCTAATCATTTTCTGTTTACCTAAGTAGGCAGTGTGCTAGAACTTTCACATTGCTTTTTATTTTTTTCCTTCTTTCTTCTCTCTTCTATTAAACCTGTGAGGTAGAAATTATTATTCCCATTTCACAGACGAGGTAATGAAAAATCAGGGAGGTTAAGCAAATTTCCTAGCTTCATAGAGTTAATGAATTCTAACCTGGTATTCAACAGAGGTTCTTTACCATAACTATGTAGCTATTTCAGTGGAACCATCCACTGATGTAATGGCATTCAGGAAATGAGACTGAAAGTTGACTTAAATCTTATAGCTTTACTTTCTAAATAAGTTTCCAGTCCTGTCTCTTCATTCCTATTACCCGTTGCTCTACTTCTAATTCCTTCTTAATGGATCTTTGTTCTTTCAGATTTTTTTCTATTAAACTTCTTTCCAAATATCTTTCAAGTGTAAATTTGATAGCATTATTCACTTAAAGTCCTTTGGTAGTTTTCCTTCAGCTACATTAGCAGTTTTCAAACTGTTGTTGCCTGCAGGTACTTTAGGGATTCTCCAAGACCCAGTTGCAATTTGGTTTTAAAACAATGTAATGCTTTATACTATTTTAAAAGATCAAATATGTCTGGATAGTTATTGTGACCCTTCAAAGTTGGTAGGATTAATAAGCACTCAATAATTTGTGTCAGTTTACTTGAATTTTTACAAGGAACTGTTTATATAAGCAGCAAAATGTAAATTTGTTCTTCTTTCCTCAGCTTGTTTAGTGTTATGAAGCAAAACTAGTAAAACAAACCACAGACAAGAACCAAAAACGTCACCCCCAATGTTCTCCATTTCTGATAATATTTTACAACTGGAAGAGATTAAGTACATGACTAAATGAAAGTTCTCTTGCAGATTGAACTGACTCATTTATTCTGAATTTCCAGTTCTTTCTGTTGGAAACTGGCATACTTTAAATTTTCGAGCTAGCTGAGGTATAGATGCTTTCAGTCCCTGCCACCAAATGAAGTATTAAAACAGACTTCATTTGGTTTCTGACTAATGAGTAGACATAAAACCAAAAGTCTTGGACTATGAGTAGATATAAAACAAAAGTGATATAAATTGTGCTATTATAGCAACTCACTAAAATGCTACAGTGGGTGCCAGTTCTCAGATTCTTATACTCAAGGGGCCTGTGATCAAATGGCCAACTCAAAAAAAAAAAGATTTTAAGAGAAGGAAAGGGAGAAGGAAAACAAGAAAAGAAGTTCCCAGATTATGGGTGGGGTCTTCTTAAGTAGGATTTCAGAGAAAGGCAGAAGCCCTTCCTCTTTATGCCTTTTTCACTAGATGTGTGTGTGTGTGTGTGTGTGTGTGTGTGTGTGTGTGTGTGTGTGTGTGTGTGTTTTCATTCAGCCTAAAGCAGGAGGACTGGTGAAATAGGATTAGGATGTTGCCCAACCTTCATTCATATCCTGAGCTCCATTAAAAACTAAGGTAGCCTGAGATCTCCCCCTCTGGTGCAGGCAGAGTCTACAGTCTTTTTGTCAGCATGAAGAAGTTCCAGAAGACAGACCTCCAATCATTTCTCCTTAAAGATTTAAGGAGGTTAAATCTCTAGGGGAGATAAATGTAGCAGCTAGACAGCAGAGGGCCCAGGGAGCGTAATAAAACCAATGGTCCTAAGGCTGTCCAGAATCACCTTGTAGAATCAGGAGCAAAGACCTAATAATACCTTTACCTGAATCTAGCCCAGATCAGAGATGGCTGAACCCACCATCCGAGAGAAGATTCAGAAGGGACAGAGTTCAAGAAAAGGAGTTTTCAAAGAAGACAACTTCCAACTCTACACAGCCTGCCCTCCCCCTTGGCAACTGCCCTAGCAACAGACTTTTAGCTAGGTCGAAACTCCACATGAGGGCAGCTGGGAAAAACCCTTTACCTAGGCAGAAGCTGCACTTGGGGGCATCTGGAAAAGACCTATAAAAGCCACCTTGAACAAAGGAACAAAGGAAGGCCCGAATATGCTGCCCGAATCCATGTGCTGCTTAAGCCCACATGGTCTAGCACATGTGTTACCTGCACGCCTCTCTTGAGATGTGTACTTTCTCTCTCGCTCCCGCTTGCTCACTTGCTCGCTCATTTTCTCTCTTCCTTCCCCTTCCTAAAAACCTTCAAATAAAATCTGTTTTACATCACTACTTGTCTGCTCCTGAAATTCTTCTTCAGAGATGCAACGACAAGAACCTGCAAGACCTGGGTAAGGCTTGGCCTTCCCAGCTGGTCCCAGAGCAGCAAATTTGAATTGGGAGAAATGCTCCCTGCGTCACATAAACCACCCATGGGGGGCCCACCTACATCAGAGTCATCTAGGTTACTTAACCATCAGGCTATCAGGATGCCTGGCACATACTAAATTTACCCTTGTGACATTTTATACTAGTAATGTTTTCCTTGAGGCCCTATTCCTAATCGCTCCATGCTTGTTTCCCTTCCTTGTTATTATTATCACTTCCAATAGCGTAATTTGGCTTCTGCCTTCATTTTATAGAATATATTCATTCACTCAAGTCAAATATGACAGCATTTTAGCAGCAGAATTGAGCTCAATTTACCATCTGAAAGGGAAGAGGGGATATAATTAACTTGGCAGAGCATAAGCCTAGGGCGCCACACCCTAGCATGTGAGAGCATGGTGCTCAGTGGATTCTTGAAAGGGTGAAACTTTTTAGAAATTTCTACCGGTAGACACATCAAGGAAAATTCTAAGATCAGTATAGTAATTAATACAGCTTCTGCATTTTAAAATAAGGTACTTAGAGTAGCTTTATTTGAATAAGTTCCTGAAAAATAGACTAAAATGGGAATTGTTAGTGACCTCTAAGATATACTAGCCCTAAACAATAATTCCACTAAAATAAAATGTAAGACCTACAAAACCATTTATTTAAAGTAGATGTGGAATATGATGCTTGATCCTTCAAAAAGGACCAGAAGAGCATTTGAGAATAAGTATTAATGTCTCATTAACCGTGAGTTTAACCTAAATAAACTGTGGAGCACCAGTCCTTACTGGAAATAACTAATTTACTTGTTTAACTCTTTTTTTTTAATTGTTGCTGTTGTTTTTGGTTTGGAGACCTCAGGGCTTACTCAGGAGACTATACGGGCTGTCAAGTTTGAATTCAAGTCAGTACTGTGCAATACAAGTACCTTAATTACTGCACTATCTCTCAAAACCCAACTCTGCATTTTAAAAAATCTTGTTGTAGGCAGTAAAATAGGGGGGAACCTAATAATGTAGTTCAGAGGGAAACAGTGTTTAAAACCAGCCTAAAAGCATGGGCGTCTTTGACACAAAAACCCTTCTCAGAGCTTGGAGAACCACTGAAATTTAGACTCTCAGGATAGGTGGTGCAAGGATGACTTCTGGAGAGAAAGGTGACTGCCCCCCCCACACACACACACACTCACACACCTCCCGTAAAAGAGAGGCTCCACCTCTGGAACAAAGGCCACATGAAGAATATCAAAAGAAGATCATTAACTGCTCTAACATTTCTCCCTAGGGCAAAAAGGCTCTAAGCTTTCCCCCTTAGCAATGGACTGGTGTGGGGGTAGAGCTTGGGAAAACTGTATGAATAATCAAAGCAGAGGGAAAACAGACTCAGGCCCTTTCATACCTGAGAGTTCATTTTCCCATTCTGGAGTAATCCCTGAGCTCTGCCAGGAGTAAGTCCTGAGTATGGCCCTCATAACCAAACCAAAGAGAAGAAAATAGAAATAGAAAACTTCCCCTACCCCATGTTTTTATATATTAACTATCTAGGGGAGTATTCTGTATATGTGAATAGTTTTAATCTACTTCAAAACATTGACAATATATGTTCGGCACAAGATGCTTCAAATTATCCTAAGTTTATAAGCCTCTATGGTATGCGCTTAGCCATTTTTTCAGCCTGATTTTTTTCTACCTAATGACTCATTTTGTAGATGATCAGACAATGGCTCAGCTTCTAGCCGTCCTTTCCCCCTCCTACACAATGGGTTGTTTGGTTGCATATTTTCCCTTCTGCCTACAATGCTTTCTCCTCTCCTGTGAGCTAGTTAAATCCTGTATCTCTTGAAACTAATCATTGTCTCCACACAAAATTATTTGATGGTGTTCAGGTTAGATTCAAAGTTAGTCTCTTATACTACAAAGAGAACTTTCTTTCTTGCCTCGACTCCTCATTGGATCTGTTTTTGTTTTTCTGTTTATATACTAATTTCTATTTAAACAATAATTGCTGTTTTTTTTTTTTTGCTTTTATTACTCCAAAGTAATTGACCGGTGACCATACATAATAGAGTAGATTATCTGTGTTACCACTACTCAAGTCTCTGAAAGCCTCATTCAATCAACTTGAAAATACACCCATCCATATTACCTGTCAATTGCAGTCATTTGTGATAATTAAGATCATTTGTGATATAGATAAAATACATGATAATTATTCTGAACACTTTCACAACTTAAAGACCTTAAGATGATGTAAGGTTATTTTAACCCTAATAGATTTTCATAAATATACACCTGGACATAATTTAGTTGATATATAGAGTATTGCAAAAATTTAGTAGTAAAAATGTAGAAAGATATTATTTAAAATATATTTATGATGAGTTGATCAAATTGATTACATATTCCTAGAGGTAAAGTTTGACTATATTCTCCTTGTCCCAAATCATTCGCAGATTATATTTTAATAGATGACACTCACTACACCAAGGGATAATAGTTGGCAATACATAAGCATAGAACCCTAATCCATATTCTTCAGCTACCAGCCTAAGATTCCATATCACATCCTCCTGTAGTAAATGGTTTTTGCTTTTGTTAGTTTCTTTCCAACACCCAGTTCTGCTCAAGGGCTGCTCTCTGCATGGTGCCTAGTGGTCACTACCAGCGGTCATCAGGGTGATCAATCTAGGAACAATGCCTGGGTCTCTAACACACAAAGCATGAACTCTAACCCCTGAGCTTTCTTCTCAAATTTTTCATTCCACTTCTAGTTTCTGACGAATCAAAAAATATGTCAGTTACCCAATCAACGCCCAGCTTTCAATTAGTCTACCTTGAGCATCCCCGTGCCCAAATCTTCAAGTACAGAAACCTGAGATCTTTGTTCCACTCTAAGGTATTCCCTCTCCTTTCCTTTCAATTTCTGCTAAGCATAAGCAGTACTGAAGCTAAGAAAGTTGATGTGTTGTTCTGTTTTGTGTGGACTCTGTTAATCTGTTAATCTCATGTAACAGAAAAAACTGTTTTGTAGATAGGATTTATGAGATAATGTCATACAAAGAATTCAGCTAATCATTAAATAGAAAAAATTCCAAATACAGAATAATAGTGAAGATTTTCATGCGTCCTGTTGATTCGTTGCTACCATGTGATTTTGTTTATTTTAGTTTTATGGTTAATTTTGTGGTTTATGATTGTTATTATGATTATTTTCTCTTTCCTTTCAACAACATTAACTTAACTTTGAAGTAGCACTAGTGGTAACTTTATTAGAAGCTTAGCTCTTATCCATTGTTAGCAGTATAGTTAAGTATTACAGTAACAATCTCAGAGAGCTTCTTATGTATAAGGCATGGATTGTTATAATTTAACCTAGACTAGTTAATGTTTCATGAATACTTTTGACAGTTGGACATGTTTAATTTGTCCATTGTTTTTAAAAAAGCATTTGAAGGTATATACTTAAAGGTATAAGACAATCTGGACAGAAATGTCCTTAACTCATGCAGGACACGTGATTAAATGTTTTTCCTTAATTAATACAATTGTTGGCTAACTCATTGTACAGATATAATTTATAATAATGTTGAAGTATACTACAAAATTGTTATTGCACTTCCAGTTCATATCTTGGATTAATCTTAAATTAAAGAAAGTTCTAAATAGGTCTATGAAAATAGGAATCTCTTTTATTCCCTCTTAGTGTTTGGGTCACATTCAGCATGCCTTTATCAGCCAGGTGCAATACAAGCACCTGCCTTAACAGTTATACTGTCCACCTTGCCCAGAGACAAAGTTCTTCACATATTGTTAGAAATTCTTCTTTCTCCCCAGTCCCACCCCAACTCATGCAATTGGTTTGTTGAAGCCCAACCCTCTGTGTGATGTATTTGTATGATAGTCATATGTTTTATTAAGGTTATTAAGATGTTGCAAAGTGGTATTAACATTTTTTTAGAAAATTACACAAACACACACACACACTCACACACACACCACACCACACACCAAAGCAGAGCTTGCTTTCTCTTATCCCTGCATAAGAACAAAGCAAGAAGCCATCAAGTCAGAAAGAGATGCCATATAGGGAACAGAGTTAGGTGACTTGTTTATCTTCACCTTCCAGTTTCCCAGTTTCCAGGACTGTAACAAAGGGAATAAGTAAGTCTTTACTTTGGAAATGTGGAATGGAAGAGGGAAGAGTGGGTTGTAGCACACATGATCTGCTCCTTGTTCTGTGTTCACTGGGGCCATGCGGTGCCTAGGAAGGCAAGACAAGCACCTTAACCCCTGTCTATCACTCCAGTTCTACCTTTAAGTCAGTCAGTCTGTGGTATTTTGGCATGGCACCCAGAGCTGTGACAAACTTTTAAAAAGTCCAAATTTTTAAATATCTGAATTGTTATGATTTTAACATTCTGATGAATTAGTCTTCATCCAAAACCTCAACGGTACTGATTTTTTTCAATATTTTTTTCTTCTGCTTCTTTCTTAAGAACAAACTCTTGCTGAAATTGTTCAATTATGGGAATGTTTAAATTTATAATTTTAAATAACTAAAAATAATCTTGAAAGATATTATTCATCATAAAATTATGACTTGGTAATGATAAATTTTAGTATAGTAATTTAAAATTAAAATGTTCTTTAATAATTCAAATTTTAAGGTAATAACATTTTATACTTATAGTGCTGCTGAGCTATATCAGTTTTAGCATAACCTGTTCTTTTGTACTTTTTTAAAGTTTTTTTTTAATTTTATTTATTCCCCCATATTTTATTACACCATTTTAGACATACAATTGCAAGATGCTCATGTAGAGTTTTGGTTCTACAGTGTTCCAACACCCCTCCCTCTACCCAAACCCATCTTCCATCACCAATGTCCCCATCTCCCTCCCCCTCCCACACCTCAACTACTTGGCCGGTTCTGTAAGTCTTTTCTCTCCTCTCTATCTCTCTCTCCGCCAAACTTTCCTGCACATCGTGGAATGCAGTGCATTAAAGGACATTACTGTTTCCACTATTTTGATGGACTGCATAGCTGCAAGTGGCCGCACGACCTGGGCTCGAACTGGTTTTGCTCTGTTAATCTGGTCGTGAGGTAGTATCCCAGCATCCGGACAGCAAAGGTGATGGCTAGTTTGGGGGCGGAGTCTCATCCTGCTGCTTCCGGAACCCCCAGAGGTGATGGGCCCACTCCCAAAAGCCATCTGTCCTCCCGGAGCCCCATGGTCAGCTTGGCCCAGGAAAGCGGAGTTCCAGCTTCCCCAGGCGCGTCAGAGGCCCACATGCTATGACTGGTTGCCCCAGGGCAGCTCCTGGGTGGGGCCACCAGGCTCGACAAAAATGGAGGGGATCTTTTGTACTTTTTTATAGATGCAAATTCTTCAGATCCACCACACCCCTGTGCCCAAGCTTAAGAGATGCTAATGCAGAGCTCTTCTCTTCCCAAACTAATAAAAATCATGTCAGTATTATATCTAGTACTCTTATAAACACAGTAAAGGGAGACAGGCAAAATAACTACACCTGATACTAAATATATAGGGTGACCTTTTGTGAAGAGATCATGTCATATGCTCTAACCTATGCTTCCCCATTAAATTGATCATTCCTCCCTCTCAAGGTCCTGTCTCTGTTCTTGTTCTGCTCTAGGGGATTTCTTAAGTGCTCTGCTCTGCTTCAAAGCCATTCACTCTGTGAGACTCCTTCAAGGCTTGTCTTTGGTGAGACAAGCAGTTCGGACTCTCGCTCTAATCTTTTTTGGTTCAGAGCAGAACTTCTTCTAAAAAGTAGTCACATTTCGTAAACAGTGCCTCTCTTCCTGGTAACCATCCAATCCTTGTAGAGCACCCTTATAGAGGATATAAATATAAATCCAAGGGCATTGAGATCCCAGTTAGAAAATATGATAGGATATCCAGGAACAATCAATTCAGAGTCATACTAGTTCACAAGTACCTGCCCCAGTCTCCTTTTGTGTTTATACAAGAATAAAATCTCTTATTCTAAACATATTCAAAGGGATTAAAGGAAGGAGAAAAACAATCCCTCATCAGCAATGCAAAAACTCAGGGCTAATAGGTGGGGTGTAACCCATCATTTAGATATCTACTCCCATGAAAATCTCAAAAGCATAGTTCCAAGTATGTATGACTTTTAAAGGCCATAAGAGTTATACATTCTTTAATATTATTTGCAAGTATATTTTAATTTAACCAATAGGAATTTCTTATGGACTGGCTGTAAAGATTGAGGGTGTCTTTAGTTAATGAGATAACTGATAAAACAACAAAGGTTGGAAGACTTTGAAATGTCTACTTTTACTTTTTGCTGACACAGTCGTGAAGAGATCTGGGTCTTTGACATAGATCTTCTTGGGATTATTAGAGGCTAAATCTATGAAAGTGTTAAGTGTCCCTAAAGCATAAAGTCTATATGTTTTAACTTACAAGTTAGTCAATACTCAAATTCCAGAAAATCTCAAAAAATTATCACTTAAATGATTAAACTGGGACATAGCTCTAACTTTTTCTCACGAAGATAAGCATTTTGGCCTAAATAGTAATTTGCATCTGTTTGCCTCTCTAGGTTCTGTTTGGTAATTTAGCGTGTAGCCTGTCTCAGTTCTATAATGGGTCTATACAATTAAAAAAAAAAAATAACACTGATTTTCAATTTACTCAGTTTTCAATTTCTTCAGTTTGCTCTACTTCTATTTTGTTTTAAATAGGAAACTGATGCTTTTTGAGCTGTTTATTTGATGAGCCGAAACCAGAAATATTATGAAGAAATTTAAAAATAAATACGATATTTGGGAAGAGAGAAAAAAAATCTAATTCCTCGTTACAATTTTACTTTAACCTCATATATTTTCTTGTGATCACATCAATATAAAAGAATTGAATTTGTAGAGCCTACACACTTAATCAAAAAACTCTCAAACTCAGTTATTTATATACTGATTAAAATACTTGTTTGATTAAATATATATTCCAAACTAAAAGGATAATTATCTTCATTTGATTATATATATATAAATATATGAATATTATTTATGCAGTATATATTTGTACTATAATATATTTGTGCTGCATCCTGCCCCTCGAGGTGTTGCAGGTGTGGCTGTGGTGCCTGGCTGCGTCTGCAGGTGGCAGACAGGAGATAGGCTTGTCTACACCCAAGGTTCTGTCCCATGGGCACTGGATGGTTGATGGTCTGACATAGAAAAATACTGGTTCCCATGGGAGGAACCCAGAGCCATGGCAGAGCCTGGCAAACTATCCGTGGTGTATTTGATATGCCAAAAACAGTAACAATAATGGACCTCATTTCCAACAAATGGAGGCGTTACTGATGCCCACTTTAGCAAATCGATAAACAATGGGAAGACAAGTGATACAAGTGATATTTATGCTGCATATATATGCTGCATAAATATGGCCTAATATTATTGTTTAAAACTATACACTGCTATAGTTTCTAAGTCACTGTTATGTAAAATGTACAGGACACTTCTTTGGTCATATACATAAAATATGCAATGAAGTTTTTTTCTGAGAACAATAGATTACTTTTAGATTCTACACACAAAATTGAATAAGGGTAGTTTACTCTTCTCATCATTTTTATTCTGAATGTATTAAGACACCAAACCTAAAAGAGAGAAGTCTATTAGGGCATTATTTAATTCAGTTTTCACATTTGTTGACATGTATATAAGAGACAAAAATACATGGGACAGAGCTGCTACCGGATTTCCCCTTGCTCAGCTGATCATGAGGCATCCAGGAAGGAAGGCGGGTTTAAGCCCTGACCTGCCATCCCAATAAAACCTTGCAAAAAAGCCAGAGGAACCACCACACCATGAGGGAAGTCATTTTCAACTTCCAGACTCCACAGCTCTTCAGAGCTCCACCCAAGAGAAAAGCCGATCTCTCCCCATTGCGCGCAGTTCATCAGTAAATGCGCAAACTGAGAGTCTGCTACGGAGAGTATACCACCTGCATGACAGAGCCTGGATAGCTACCCATATTATATTTGATATGCCAAAAACCCAGTAACAATTATAGACCTCATTCCCATGACCTGAAGAAATGGATTAAGGCTCTTTGTGTTCCTGGAGCTAGCAGATGGCCTTGGGCTACACTAGCATATGACAGTTCGTATGGAGATGTTACTGGTTTCTGCTTGAGCAAATCGATAATCAACAGGAAGACAAGTAATGCAAGACAAGTGATATAAGGGGCACACAAAGTGATAGAATATAGTCTATATATTCTTTATATAGCCCACAATATAGTCTATATATAGTTGTTGAATTATTTTCAAATTTATAGTTCTATGTCAAGCAGTGTCTCAACAGATTTTAACAGGGAGCATTACAGAATATGAGTGGCACTTAACACTGAATTTTAACATTAGAGAATCTTTAAGAACACTGGAAATAAGACTAGCTTTCCCTTGACTGCTTTATGTGAGGCATAGAAAGGATATACTTATCACTTGCATCACGGAAGTTCATAGTTAAAAAGGCAAAAAGCCAAAAAGCAAACAAGTGCTACTTCCTTGGTCATGATATCTCGGTGTCAATGTTTATAAAATTTTACAAGGGCCTGCAGATGTCAACAAATCGTAGAACATATACTCATATGAGTCTTAGTTTTTCCTGATGCCGTGCTCACAATGTTAGACCATTTTCACTAATCACAACAGGAACTATCTTACTCTAGAAAATTTAATTTGATGACACTACAATTAAAAATGAGGGCTTTTATATAAAAGGATAAAGTAATGTGAAATAATGAAACTGATGAATTATTGGTGGTGTTTTCTGTCTTGGTTAGTTTTGAGATCTTACCTGACTGTGCTCAGTGGACACTTCTGGCTCACAGTGACCAAATGGGGCTCTAGTGTGGAACCACGCCTCCTACTGGAAAGAATGAATTCTAGCTTGGTAAATGATCTTTCTAGTCCTCTGTTACTTAACTTTATATATACTCTATATACTATATACATACTATATATAGTATGTATATAGTATGTAGAGTATACTATATATACTCTATATACTCTATATACTATATATACTTTATATATACTATATGTACTATGTATATAGTACATCACGATCACGATCATGATCACGATCTTCCCGTTGATCATCTATTTGCTAGAGCGGGCACCAGTAATATCTCCATATGTCTTGTCTCATGCCAGTAGAGCCAGGGGCATCGACTTGCTACAGGAACATAAAGAGCCTCAAAACATTATATTAGGTCATGGGAATGACCTATTATAATTGTTACTGGAATTTGGCATATCAAATACAACACGAGAAGCTTGCCAGGCTTGCTGAGCGGGAGGCAAACTCTTTTAAACACCTCCAAATAAAGCATTAATTGATGCGCGGCTTGCTGCTGCACGAGCTGAGCTGTGATGGGCTGGTCTGCTGGGTGGAGTTCTGACGAAAGGGAAGTCCAAATGTGGAAAATGGCGGCGCCGTGGAGTGAGGGGGTGGTCTGACTTATTGTGAGGCTCTGCCGAGGTGGTGGGCCAGGGCTAGAACCCGCCATGCCTCCCGACTGCCTCATGAGCGGCTGTGCACAGGGAGAGCAAGGAACACCTCTGCCCCATGTCTGAGAGTCTCTGGACCAGCATACCTGGGCGGATTGTACATACAGTGTATATATATATATATATATATATATATATATATGTATATATATATATACATATATATATTATATATGTAGTATATATATATATATATATTGCTTTAGTTTTCCCATAGGAAACATGCCAACAGCATCCACATCCCACTCACCCCCACGTGCCCTGCAGGTCCCTTTCTCAGCTGTATAGACCTTTTGCTGGCCAATGGCCAGGCCTTAGGCCCAGTTGAATGGAGATCCCAGATGAAAATCACCATACTGATTTCCATTAAAGCTGAACTAGAGCAAATTTCCACTAATAGTGTATGGGGATTCCTTTTTCACCAGATCCCCACCAATATTGGCTGTTTCTAGTCTTTCTTATTACATGTCATTTTCTCTGGTATGAGATATCTCCTTATTTTTACTTGTATTTTCTTAATGAAGAAAAATTTATATGTTTGTTTACACATGTGTTGGCCACACATATGCCTTCTTCAGGGAAATTTTTTTTTTAAATCATATCTTCCCCATTTTTGATAGTATAGGCTGCTAATGCTTTTTCTCAGCTTATCCTAGCCATTGTACAGATGAGGTAATGGAATTGCATAAATTAAGTGCAGTTCTCAACATTTCCATAGTTAGTTATAAATACGTTTACTGATAAATTCATATATATAAATTCCAGAGCTTGAACACTGTGCAATGTATTTTATAGTGCCCAGTAATTAGATTTTAGCAAATTTTGTTAACTGAAAATCAAAGTGTTGATCTATAAACTGAGATTATTAAAGGAGTGTATTTCAGGATTTGATAGCAAGAAAGATAGTTATATGGAATTTTGAGTATGTTATGATAATGTGTATTTAAATTATGGTTGTGTTTATATGTATGTATGTGACTTTGTATTTTCAGTACCTAATAATCAGAAACCTAATTTTCAATAAATATCATTGGATATGATCTTAAAAAAGTATATGCAATAAACCAAAAAATATAGCTCTCATAATTTTAAAAGGAGTATGAACCAAATTACTTTGAAATTAAAAACATTCTTTAAAATTGTCTTATTTTCATTTCCCAATAGAGTAATAATTTACTTGATTTCTTTCTTTTTATGCAAAATCTACTGATAAACTGATTGAAAATTTTTTGAAATACAGCAGGTGTTTTTGTTTTTGTTTTGGAGTAATGCTCATAAAGAGCTACTGAAAAGAATCATGAAATGAGAATAATTTGAGTGTAAAAAGTGAAGCTCTTTTCTCATAAATAAGGACTTTATTTTCGCAAAGTCATTATGTTTTCCTGAACCACACACTGAGAAAACAAGAAGCTGGGAATAAACTAATATTTAATTATGTGTTTTCAAATTTTTACCTTGATGAAAACAATATGCTTGTTACTGTTAATTTATTCATTTCACATTTTCTTTTTCCTTTGGGTTTTTCATTTTCAAAATTTCCAGTTCACCTTAATCTTTCTTTTCATAATTTTCCAAGTCAAAATATGTATTGCCACTTTACCCAAAAGCTCATATATAATATCCTCCATTTTATATGCATTACTCAAAAACACACACATATGTTTGTGTAGATATGAATAAATGCATGCACCTTCAAAGATACATACATGAAGTTATACATGCACATACTGAGAACAGGAAAATCATCTTGAAGTAAAAACATCATTGATGTAATTACTTAATAACTTTATATTTCAACGGTATCAGTTGCTCTACCAAATAAAAAAAAGGATTTAAAAGGAAAAACTCTAAAGTAGTTTCAGATTTTTCTTGCATATCAAATTTAATAACATTTTAACCCATCTAGAGAAAGCAAATGAAATGGAAATATAAGCTTAGTTATTTGTCACAGAGGAAATATCTATCTAATCCTCATCAATGAATAAATATTTCTAGAATCATAAAAATGGTGCTTCTTTCCTTATAAGTAATGACTGTAGTCTTCATAATTTAAGGAATCCAATTATATTAAAAAGCTTTGATAAATTTAATGTTAAATTTATCTGATAAATTTAAGTTAATTATGATTGGTTAGGGTGTTTTGAACTTTTTGTTAACATACTCTGAGAGCATAATCCCTTTATATCTGCCTCTTCACTTTGTTAATTTTACACTTCTATGAAATATCCATATTGCATTGGATAATTAAATCCATATTGTTTCACTATTATATCTTGCAGTAAACTGCTCCACAATAAACTATAATTTAAGAATTCATATTTTTAATTTGTAAAAATTGATATTTCTACCTTTTACCTTTTAAACATGTAGATATGTACATTTTTTTCAACCTGTCTTTTGGTGTTCCTTAGCATAAATTCCTCTGCTAAGTAACAGGAATGGTATAACCTGGCTGTAAGTAGCGTTACCATGTAAGTTAGTGTAGACACAGTGACTCTTTGAAAGTTAAAGAGTATTCTAAAACTGACAACATTATATAATTTTAAGTTTGCCTTTCTTGATGCTTTGATAAATTTAACGTTATATTCAGATTCTATATTAATTGAATTAGATTATAATAATTGGTCAATTAAATAGATCTATTTTAAAACTGTTTTGAATTCAAAGTGCATATACAGTAAATTAGCATAAATTCTTAGTATTTATGATCTAAATATTTACATAAATAAGAAAAATAACAAAAATATATATTCACTTTCATTTTATCAATTGATTAATCAGTCCTATTTCAATGTTGAGCATATTTTTATTATGGTGTCAATATTTTGAGATGTCTCCTATAAAATTGTTAATTATTTACAATGTTGTTTTGTAGATTATTATATGTAAATTTTCACTAATTCCCATAATCGTGAAAATACTATCCCTTGCAATAAATTTTTGTGTGTATCTTGTCTTGTTTTGCAATAATTCAGTAAAAGCATTAGCTGTATTTTGATATTTTCCACTGGTGTTAAAAATACAAAGGCTAACTTAGATGACTCATTTACTGAATAATTTGATAGAAATGTAGTCTACTTAGGTAAACTACAAAATGTTTGTTCAAAGTATAATATTTACAAATTAAAAAGTACAGTGCATACTTAGGTGCAGAAGGATTCTTCTTTGACATGAAATTTATCATTAAAAACTTATTGTTGCATATATTGTTGAAATACAGCTTCTATTAGCTATGGGATATTCCAGTTAATTTGAGTGTGTAATTCAGAGGTTCTTAGGCACCATAAAGCAAGTTCATGTTTCCTGATTCTTATTGTTGCAAGTACATTGTGTTTGTTGTGATGTAGTGGTTCAGAACATTTTAAGAGATTATCATACTAAAGCTAGTAATTTTATTTTCAGTGTAAAAAATTTTTAAAAATTCAGGACAGTATTTGTAAAAATTTGCTTCTTTTGCCATGGTCAAAATAACTTTCTAAATACACTGAATCCATAAATTTATTGCAAAGATGTTTCTGATTTCTATCTGCTCAATGCCCTCAAAGCCAAAGCATAGGGCTACTCAGTCCATACAGTGCCTCTGGACACCGGGACTGTACCCATCAGTGCTGAGGGGAGTTCAGGGGATGTGGCAGTTCTGGTGGGGGGGGAGGGGAAACAGTCTATTAGTGGTCAGACTGCGTTTAAGCAATTCCACGTCCCCAAATAGAGCATTGTTTAGCTTTTAAGTTTGTATTAGTGCAATTATTACAGTAACAGTTATCTTTCTACTTTTAGATTATTCACAGTTTCATTATTATTCACAATAATAATCTCAGGATGACGAGAAAAATATTTAGGAGAATATCATTTGCTCTAAAGAAAAGGTCACTTTTTTTTTTTAATATATTTTATTATACCACCATGAGATAAACAACTACAAAGATGCTCATGTTTGGGTTTTGGCCATACAGTGTTCCAGCACCCATCCCTCGACCAGTGCCCATTTCCCACCACCAATGTCCCCGATTCCTTCCCCACTCCCTAGCCTGACTTTATGGCTGATTCTTTATCTCTTTTCTCTCTTTCTCTCTCTCTTTCTCTCTCTCTCTTTCTCTCTTCCTTCTCTTACTTATTGTGATTTGTAATACATATACTTAGAGGTATTCTTCATCGATGAAGAATACAACCGACTGGTTCAGCACCTCCATGATTGTGCGAAGAATGCCGAGAGAGAGAAAAACACAAAAGGACGCTTGTCTTCAGAAACTCTCGAGCTCATTCGCCAAACGTGGCAAGGCGCGAGCCTCAGGAGACCAAATGCTAACGTCCAAGCTTGCTAAACAGTGCAGAGAAACGATAAAAGCAGACCTCAAAGACAGAAGAGCAGAAATACTGGAAGATGCAGCAGAAGCCGGGAAAAGTATTCGCACTGCCCGCCTGTCCTTCGCCAACTATAAGACCAAGATGACTGCCCTCCGACGCCCTGATGGATCTATCACATCTTCCAGAAAGGCAATGGAGAAGATTATCCAGGACTTCTACTCAAATCTTTTTGATAGCCACATCCACCTGCCCACACACCAAATTCCACAGGATGGATACGTCATTCCCAACGTTCTCCCTTCTGAAATAAGACATGCCATCTCATCGGTAAAGAAGGGAACAGCACCAGGCCCAGACAAAGTCAGACCCGAACATCTGAAGAATCTGCCATCGGTGCTCATCAATACACTAGCTCGACTCTTCACACGCTACCTGTCCGAATGCAAGGTGCCCTCCCAATGGAAAACCAGCAGGACAGTTCTACTGTTCAAGAAGGGAGACATTCATGACATTGGCAACTATCGCCCCATCTGCCTGTTGTCTGTCATCTACAAGCTGTTTACACGAGTCATCCTGAACAGGATTAGCAGAACACTAGATGAAGGTCAACCATGCGAGCAAGCAGGTTTCCGGAAAGGATTCAGCACAATCGACCATATCCACACAGTAACCAAGCTCATTGAGGTTTGTAGGGAGTACAAGATGCCGCTCTGTCTCACGTTCATTGATTTACAGAAAGCCTTTGATTCTGTGGAAACTGAAGCAGTCATCGAAGCCCTAGTCAAACAGGGTGTTCAAACCCAATACATCAAGATCCTTCATGAGCTGTATTATGGATTCACCACCAGGATCTCACCATTCTACAAAGAAGTGATCATTGATGTCAAAAGAGGGGTTCGACAGGGTGATACTATCTCACCAAAACTCTTCAGTGCCACCCTCGAGAACATCATGAGACAATTAGAATGGGAAGGAATGGGAGTGAAGATAGATGGTCGGCAACTACACCACCTCCGCTTCGCTGATGACATCGTTCTAATAACACCAAACATTAGCCAAGCGGCACAAATGCTGGCTGACTTTGACCGAGAATGTGGAAAGGTAGGTCTACAGCTGAATCTGAAGAAAACTATGTTCATGAGAAATGAACTAGTTCCAGAGGCCCCATTCTCTCTCAATGGAACAAACATCTCTGAATGCAGCAGTTATGTGTACCTAGGTCGAGAAGTCAACATGATGAATGACCTAAAACCTGAGCTGCGCAGGAGGAAGAGAGCGGCATGGAATGCCTTCAAAGGCATCGAAGAAATAGCTAAAAGGACAAAGAACCTCCGGCTCCGGGCACATCTCTTTGACTCCACCGTTCTCCCTGCATTAACATACGCCTCAGAGACCTGGGCCCTACGAAAGCAGGATGAGAATGCTATTCGGGTCTCCCAGAGAGGCATCGAAAGAGCTATGCTTGGAATATCACGTCTCACTCAAGTGAGAGAAGGAATCGGAGTTCTGACCTCCGTCGCTATTCCAGAATCAGGGAAGCTGTCTCGTTTGCCAAGGCATCGAAAATCAGATGGGCTGGACATGTAATGCGATTTGGAGACAACCGCTGGACTAGAGCCGTTACCGACTGGATTCCACGGGATGTCAAAAGATCACGTGGCCGCCCACCTACAAGATGGTCAGACTTCCTTGTTAAGACCCTGAAGGAACGGTTTGAGGCTCTTCATATTCCTGAATCAACCAGATGCCATTGGGCTACATTGGCACGTGATAGGGTCCAATGGAAATGTTACTGGCGCCCGCTCGAGCAAATCGATGAGTAACGGGATTCAAGTGATCAAGTGATCAAGTGATACTTAGAGGTTATCATGTGTATCTTTTGCCTGTATTTATTGCTAAGTTCTATGTGGTAATAGCACGTTTGACAATTATTGGCACACTGTTCCCTTACCTGTCTTAGGAAAGGTAACTTTTCATGGACATTCCACAAGTAAATTTATCTTCAGTTTTTATTGATTATCATGCTATTAATAAAAGTTCAGGCATACAACAATCCAACACAAGACCTACCACCAGAGTTTTAATAGTAACTGTGTAATATGTTGCTGTTTAAGTTTCTTTTGTGGGGAGATGCACCCTCTTGGTGCAGGCAGGTGGTTCAATACAAGAGCTCTAGAATAAGAGATTGACCCCATGTACAGCATGGACCCTAACCCCTAATCCCTAACTGTTACTAGGGTTCCTCAGTAGCTTTTTTAAAATTTTTTTAAAATTTATTATTATACCACCATGAGACATACAATTACAAAGGTGTTCATAATTGGTTCTTGGTAATACAGTATTCCAACACCCCTCCCTCCACCAGTGCCCCATTTCAACCACCAATGTACCCCACCCTCTCCCACCACCCGCAGGCTGCCTCAATAGCAGGTACCACTGTTTCCTCTCTTTCTATCTCTGTCTCTCTCTGTCTCTGCATCTCTCTCCCTCTTATTTTACACATTACGACTAGCGCTACAGATATTTGGAGTTTATCACTTAAGTCTCTTTGTGTATATTCAATGGTGAGTTTTAATCTGCCATTACCATTTCCCACATTTAGTAAAACACTGGTATCTATTTATATCCTATTAATGAATGCAGTCATTCTATATCTGTCCTTTTTCTTCTGACTAATTTTACTCAGCATGATAGTCTCCATGTCCATCCATTTGCAGGTAAATTTCATAATTTCATCTTTTCTGACAGCTGCATAGTATTCTATAGTGTAGATGAACCACAGTTTCTTTAGCCAGTCCTCTGTTCTCGGGCCTTTAGGTTGTTTCCAGATTCTAGCTATAGTGACTAATGCAGAGATGAATAAAGAAGTACAGATAGTGTTTCTGCTATGTGTTTTTCAGTCTCTCGGGTATATTCCTAGGAGTGCTATTGCTGGATCAAATGGGAGCTCAATATCCAGTTTTCTGAGGAATGCTCATATTGTTTTCCAAAAGGGCTGGGCCAGTCGGCACTCCCACCAACAGTGGATCAGAGTTCCTCAGTAGCTTTTAAAGCAAGTGTTGGTTTTCCTATTATGGGGTTTTTGTCATATATTCTTTACCCAAAAAAAAAATTTGCCAAAGTGATAGTACAGAGAGTAGGGTATTTTCCTTGCATACAGTACACCGTGTTTATTCCGGGCATCCCAGATTGGTCTCCCAGGCACCATCAAGAGGAATTCCTGAGCATAGAACAAGGAGTAATCTCTGAACAATGCCAGGTATGGCCCCAAAACAACAACGCTTATGTTTAAAATTCATAAAGATTAAAAAATTATAATCATTTTATGAAATGTTTTTCTATTTCCAGTTTTCTAAAATTATAGACTTATGTTTCATAACTTTACATGTACGTGTAATTTATCTCTAACATTTTACTATTAAACAATTATTTTTGTTATAAAATAAAGGGAATATTACCTATCCAAGGTCAAGTGAAACATATATCAGGAGGTCTTGTCAAAGGTGGAAATTATCACAAACGTGTGGGAGTCAGAGGTTAGGTAAGACAGAAAATGGAACAGGGTGCTAATAATTGTCAAGGGTACTAATGCAAACCTAGAACTGAGCATTAAATAGAGGCAAAAGGATACACATGACAACCTTTTAATGTATGTTCTGTAATCCATAGTCTGGAAGGGAAGGAAAAGAGAAAGAGAGAGAAAGGGAAAGAAATAAAGAACCTGCCATGGAGGTGGGCTGGGGAAGGGGGGAGGGAACCGAGGATGTTGGTGGTGGGAGATGGGCACTGGTGGAGGGACGGGTGCTGGAACACTGTATGACCAAAACCCAAACATGAACTTTTTAATTGTATATCTTTTTATTTGTATATCTCACGGTGGTATAATAAAATACTTAAAAAAAATAAAGGGAATATTACCAAGCCATATAAATCTATACCACATATGAGAAATACTTAAAATAGTGTATCAAAAGCAATTAGATCATTTATAAATTCTCAATCAGGATGGGAAGATCTCACATATTTCTTGTGCATTTTAATTGTAATATTAAACTGACCCTAAAATTGGTGGTCTGATTCTTTTTCATCTTTCAGGCTGCAATACTGATTTAGGAACAACTGGCTTATAGCCAAGTGGATGACAAGAACACCAGTGGTGAATAATACCCAAATTACATTACACCAGAAGGTGTTAGCTGTCTGAACATTTTATCAACAAATGGATTTTTTACTATTATTAAAAGTGAGACCTGAGCAATACTGCACCTGGAATTAAGAAAGAAGTAGCTTGTCACTTGTTACATTTTTTTTACTTCGCCATGTGTCATGTGAAATTTCTGTTTCCTGTTAAGGTCTCACATAACAGTAGGAAAAGACATAAGAGGAGCTGGAGGTAACAAACCATCCTGGATTTGTTTCAATATAAATATTAATAAAAACTCTTATTATAAATAAACACATCATTGTATCACTGTCTTCCCGTATATCATCGATTTGCTCGAGTGGGTACCAGTAACATCTCAATATGTCCTGTCACATGCGAGACAGTCCAAGGGCATCATCCTGCTCCAGGATTATAAAGAGCCTCAAACCATTCCATCAGGTCATGGGAATGAGGTCTATAATTGTTACTGTATTTGGCATATCAAATACGACACGGATAGCTTGTCAGGCTCTGCCAGAGACTCACACACGGGGCAGAGCTGCTATTTGCTCTCCCTGTGCCCAGCTGATCATGAGTTGTCAGGGAGGGATGGCAGGTTCTAGCCTTGGCCCACCATCCCAGCAGAAATAAACGCATATCATTAGAAATTTAAAATTTCAAATATGAAGTAGTATGCTTGGGCAACAGGTAAAATGGGAATTCTTTTAGCAGGTAATATCAGCATTTTTAAATTGTATATGTGCCAATTATTTCCATTTTATTTTGGTGTAGAAAAATGGAGCTATTTTAATTTGATTATTGTTTTCCAGATTTGTTAGATTGCATACATTATATACATTTTTTCCATTTCCTTCTTCAAAAGTTTCATTTTTTGGCGACCAGAGCAAATAGTACAGTGGGTAGTGAGTTTACCTTGCACAGTGCCGATCTAGGTTCAATACCCGGCATCCCATATGGTCCCCAGAGAACCGCCAAGTTCCATTTCTTTAAGACAAAAACATTTAAATTCACCAAAAAGGAGCTCAAATTGTCAAGGTATGACAATGAATTAATAATATCAGTTATCATAGATGTATAATTTTTAATGAACATTTGAGAGGATAACTTCACAATTTATGTCTAAAATTTCTATGGCTTTCTCATATAAAGATTAAGTTTCTTGCTGTGCATTCCAGAGAAACACTTTTCCATTAATACAGAGACTAATTAAAACATTTTGATCAAAGTTAGAATATGATGACTTAACATAAATAAATGCAATGTTCAAAATGAATCATTTTTCAAATAAAAATAAGTACTGTAACTTTTTCAAAGAAAACATGTAAATTGCTGGAGTACAATGCGTGGGGTGTTTGCTAACACATGGCCTACCTGGACTTTTTTTTTTTTTTTTGCCATTGGGTCACAACCAGTGACACTCAGGGTTTACTCCTGGCTCGTCACTCAGGAATTACTCCTGGCTGTGCTCAGTGAACCTTATGGGATGCCGGGGATCAAACCCCGATTGGCTGCTTGCAAGGCAAATGCCCTACCTGCTGTGCTATTGCTCTGGCTCCCAGGCCTACCTGAGCTTGATCCCAACAACCACATGTAGTCCCCTGCTGTCCTCCCAAGAATGATTTCTGTGTGCAGAGCTAGGAGTAAGACCAGAGCATGTATGAACACCAAAACAAAACAAAACAATTCATTTGCTTGCAAATGAGGATAGATTTACCACAAAGCTATTGGAAGCATAGTTGTAATTTCTCACTTGACTCAATTTCTCAATTGGACCCATCCAAGTGCAGGTCACAGAGGCAGGTTGTGAGAGGTGGGTGAGAGGGAAACAGGGCTCGTTGATGTTGGGAAATGTGCTCTGGTGGAGGAATAGGTGTAGGAGCACTATATGACTGAAACCCAATCTTGAACCGCTTTGTAATGATATATTGCATTGTGATTTGGTTAAATAACATTTTAAAGAATAAAATAAGCAGATACAAATTATCCTTAATAATACAGGACCAGTTAATGCACCTCACAAATGATATTTGACTTCATTGTATGGAGTCGTCTACAACATTGCCTTCAGGGCTTTCTGTAACTTTCGTCACTGTGAGCAGAACTTAGTTTTTATTGAGTGTGAATAGGTAACTGTGCATAAGCAAATGAACAGTGGTATAAACAGACAATATTGACAAGATAATGCATCAAGGCTTGGGACATCCTTTCCTCAACTAGGATCAGTCAAGAGAGTAGGCAGGCCCAATCTTGATGGAGTGTATAAATAAATGGTTTAATAGCAAGGATTTGTATTCTTTTCTAGATGTTTCTAGAGGGACAGGATTAAAATAAAATATTTTCAGTACATCATTTTAGCCACCAAATTTTTTTAAATGGGAGATCATATTGAATGGCAGTGGGAAGAAGAAAGAACGAAAAGAATATACCTGAAGACTGGCCGGGATCAGGAACATAGTTTAAAAGACTCAGAGCATGAACTGTTGATTTTTATGCGGAGGCTCTGGATAGATTCTAATACAGCTTCATTCCCTGAGAACCCCAAAGCACAGAGTTAGGAGTTGCCCATGCTACCCTGAGCATCTGTGGATGTGAGGCAATATTCTAACAAAAATAGAAAAATAATGACAGTCTGAGGTTGATTATACAGGTGTTGCTCTGAAGTCTTTGGCAAACAGCACCCATGTCAGCATAAGTACTTGATCCCAGCTGCAGGAATCAAGGAGATAGCTAAAGAAATATCTTCTTGCTGGTTTCATTTAGGAGACCCATAAGTCAAATAGCAGAAATATTTTGTGTGATTTCTTTACCCCTCATCAAAACTAAATAGACCATCTGAAAGTCAGAAAGTGAAAAAAAACATATTGGTCAGATATTTACATTTTGGAAAGTAGGACAACCTCTCCCTATGAAGTCTTTAGGCTGTGATGGGTATGACTGAGAGGAAATGTCTTATATTCATCATGTCCTCAGATCTTATATCCTCATGTCTTATATCCATCCGGTCTTATATCCATCATGTCTCTACACTGGGCCAGTGTAGAGAAAGTTTGAGTTGGGTGTCAGAACCTGGTATTTTTTGGGGGTCTCTTTTCAGTCACACCCAGATGCTCAGGGGTTACGATGGACTCTGCATTCAGGAATTATTTCTGGTGGTACTGGGGGTGAGGGACATATGGGATTCCAGGGATCAAACTCAGGTTGACTGCGCCCAAGGGAAACACCATACCTATTTACCCATTGTACTAACATTCTGGCCCAGAACCTAGTACTTTCTTGCACTCCTTGTCATTGTCCTTCCTTACTGGTCAGTAAATACTGAGCAGCTTTTAGACACTTTAGTCCACCCACTTGACTTGGAGAATTAAACCCGCTTGTATGTGTCTGCATCTGGTGATTCTTCCCTTGGTGACAAGCAAGACTCTACCAGTCCTGACAAGTTTATAAAATTGGTGAGTGAAGTGTGCCCAACAGAGCCCTTCATCCCTTCCTATTTCCTTATTACCTTACTAGGCAACATGCTCCTATGATGGTTTCATGTTATATTTTGTGAGTGTATTACATGATTCTGATCATGTATGCCTATCATGTGCTGTTCAACTGTGCATGCTTAACCATCCCTTAAAGTAAGCATGATATTTTTTGGAAAATGACTGAATATATATATATATATATATATATATATATATATATATATATATATATATGAGCTCGCGCCCTTCTTGGGAGGTTTGCCTTTGTCTCCTCTTCCTTTACACGTGGTGGCCGCCATTTGGCCTACATGCCATTTTGGCCTACACGTGGCTGAGGTTCTAGCCAGGAATACTAAGTGCACAGGATTTTTCCTTTTGCTAATTTGTATGCCTGAACCTGTGATAAGTAAAGCCTTTTAAAACTGCATCAGATTCCTGATTCTTCATCCATTCCCGCCGGCCTCGGAGGTAGAAAGGAACTTCGCACCCGGCACTGTTGGGGATCCCATCCCGGCGGAGTTCCCCGACATCTGGCGTCCCTGGGTGGGCACGACGAACATCGCCTGACCTGATCACAGAGATCATCTGACTCCGAACCAACTCCACCCAACGACAGCCTATAACAGCCTGTCTCATCGAGTTCCACCCTGCAGCAGTTTTTTTTTTTTCAATCCGGCCCAGGTATGCTGAACCAGAGACTTACAGACATGGGGCAGAGCTGCTACTTGCTCTCCCTGTGCCCAGTCAGTCATGAGGCACCCGGGAGGGATGGCAAGTTCTAGCCCTGGCCCGCCAACCCATCAGAGCCACACAACAAGCCAGATGACCCCTCCCACTCCATCGGGCCGCCATTTTCCACATCCGACTTCCCTCTCGTCACAGCTCCACCCAGCAACAGCCTATCACATCCCGTCTCGTGCGGCTGCAAGTGGCTGCGCAATTCATCTATAAATTCTATATTTAGAGGTGACTACAAGGGTATGCCACATGCATGGCAAGCCTGGCAAGCTGCCCTGTTTTATTTGATATGCCAAATACCAGTAACAATTATATTAGTTCATTCCCATGACCTAATATAATGGTTTGAGGCTCTTTATGTTCCTGGAGCTAATAGATGCCCTTGGGCTCTACTAGCATGAGACAGGACATATGGAGATATTACTGGTGCCCGCTCTAGCAAGTAGATGATCAACGGGAGGATAGTGATCAACGGGAGGATAGTGATATATATATATATATATATATATATATATATATATACATATATATATGTTATTTCTGTTACATATATATGTGTATGTAACATTATATGTTACATACATATATATATATGTAACTTACATAATGCTAATTGACTACAGCATAGAATCAGACTCTCCACTTCCTTTTCCTACAGTTTTCTTATTTTGACCAGGTTAGATTCCCAATTTTCAAACTGATTCCTCAAAGATACTACCCTGCTTTTTTTTTTTTATTAAGTTCTTCTGTAATCTTGGGAAGCCAATAGCGCAGACTCTTGTGTGGATCACTAGATGTAAGGGTAAAATATCTCTTAAGTTTGGAAATAAGAAGCCTAACTTTTCAAAAAGTAGGATTAATAACTGAAACAAGGCCAAACAAGTCAGGCTTTTCTGATTGAAGTGGGGCATGTGTAGACTAAGAATTACAAAATGATCAAGCCTCTCCCTATGAACAAAGTTAAAAAACGTTAATCAAAAATTAACATATTTTTACAAATGTGTGTGCTTGTAATACAAACTAGAACACACAGTACAGTAATATTTGGAAGTGAATTGTATAGAAGTTCAGGAAAAACATTATCAGTACCCATTGATATTGTCAATGCTATTATTGTCTTTTCCCTGTGCCCCCAAAATGACTTTCTGAGTTTAGAAAAAACTAAACTTGGGGCAGAGTGATAGTCCAGTGCATAGGGCGTTTGCCTTGCATGCAGCCGACCGGAGTTTGATCCCCAGCATCCCATATAGTCCCCGAGCACTGCCAGTAGTAATTCCTGAGTGCAGAGCCAGGAGTAAAGCCTGAGCATCACCTGGTGTGACCCAAAAAGCAAAAAAAAAAAAAAACAAACCCTTAATTATATAGACCTGAAGCATGCAGGCTTGTAATTTAGAAGGGGTGACTGTCTCTCCTGGGAAAGAATTCTATTAATATTGATTGGACCAAAGCAGAACTTTAAGAACACTTGTACTAATAAGAATCCAGGGCTCCTTGCTGGGCCTGACTTAACAATTGAGTTAACAGATCCTCAGAAAGTGATTTTTTTACGTGACTTCAAGACCTTGTTATCAAATACAATGATATGTTTTATTTAGGATGATTCAAATTTGGGAGAATAATAAATTACATGCCTTTCTTTAATTGAATGCTTTGGTTAATCTCTAGTTTTTTTTCCTCAACAACACTATTATGGTACCTGGGCACAGTAAGAAACTAAAATTCACAGAGCAGAAGGATGAAATTTGTACCATTATTGTTATTTCTAAAGGACTCATAGAAAATTGTATAGTGAAAACTGCATTTTCAATAAATGATGGTAATCTCTGAGGAGAGATTCTCGAGAGGTAGTGAATGAGTTATGAAACACATCAACTGTTCTAGAAGACTCTCAAAAAATTAATACCAAGTAGAAGGTTAATATGCAAGGGAATGCTAGATATAAGTTTTGACATTTTCCTAAAACTGCTTTTTGACATTTAAGTACTGCTGTTACATTGCAGAACTTGTAAATGTACTCGATTAATATGTATTATTTGATTGCCTTAAGTCCTTTCTCTAGGGCTCTCTAATAAAAGCAGGATTATTCATGTGTTCTACTCAAGCTATAAAAATGTAATCAATTAGAGTATGATAAGCACAACACATTTAAATAACCTTATTTTTCCTAGAAAAAACCCAAAAAGGACTTAAAGCACTCAATAATACATATTAATAACGTAAATTAGCAAGTTCTTAAAGTTTTGCCATGTGTCTATCTGTGAGAATTTTCTAAATTGTAAGTTTCTTCTTCCTTGCGTGGTTGTCCTTGTCCTTGACGTTGCTGACTTTACTTTGTTGGAAAGTTGCCCAAATTCTAGCCAGGTTTATTTCAGCCTTGCTCAGAATAACAAAGAAAACAATCAATAGTTCCAAGCTCTCCCTGCTGAAAACACCCTAGCACAGATTTCCTTGTCAGTGTTGTGTGTGTGTGTGTGTGGGGGGGGGGGGCTGGCAGTGGTAGAAGGTTGGGAAACTATATCCGCACCAGCTTTGCAGACAGGAGCTTCCGTTTCCCGTTTTGGAGTCACCTCCTCCAGCTCTGCCTGTACTTGCTTTCTTTTGCTTCATGGTGTGCATTTTCCATCTTTGGAGTTTGTCTGAAGGTTGTGAGATTGGTCCTCTCCACTCTGGGGCACACATCCTTCTCCTTCATAATTTCCAAATATGCCTTTACCTTATTGAGGCCATAGAGTTTGTGCAACAGATAGGGCACTTGCCTTGCAGGAAACCTACCAGGGTTTGATTCCCAGCACAGCAATATGGTCCCCTGAACCCCCTACAAGAGTGATCCTCGAGCACAGAGCCTGGAATAAACCCTGACTATAGCAGGTGTGAGCTCCAAACAAAAATCAAACTTATCCTTTTGGAAGTGTGTGTGTGTATGGGTGGGGAGGTGTTTAGACTACATCTGACTGTGCCTCAGGACTTACTCCTGACTCTGTGCTCAGGGATCACTTTTGGTGGTAATTGGGGGGACCCTCTGCAGTGCTGGGGGTGGAACCATGGTTTTGACTGTATAGATCTCTACCCCTTCTAAATTACAATACAGAGGAACCTGATTTCTGTACTATTTGTTCGGGCCCATATTTCCTGAAACTCTTTTCTGTAAATGTAGGTGACGGAGCACTGGAGAAAGGAATCTATTAAGGTATAATTTTTTTTTTCTTTACCCACGAAGAACAATTCTTCAGCCTCAACCCATATTTCCCCAAGAAATCAATGGATGGTGAGGATTAATACCTTCGCTGTGTAGACAAAGTGGGATCCAGGCACACTTTGACAAACTGCTGTAAGGAGACACAGTGTGTACTGTGTAGGTGTTACTCGCAGCAGACTATAAATGAATTTCTAACCCAACTAGGCAGTTCCCAGTAACTGAAGTGAGTGAAAATGATGGACGTGGTTTCTCTTCTTGAAACTGCTGCCTCTTTTCCTAATCATATGTCACTTGCTACAGATAGAATCTTATCTTTGATAATTGTCAACTAACGGACACAACTGGCCTAACTATTTATGTTGGTCAACCCTTGGTAATTTATTTTTTATTTCCTAGAATCTAGGCCCAATATGTCTACCTCATTATTTTGATTTTCCTATAAGTGCTCAGTAGACTATGTAAAAGTCAAAAATAAATAAATTCAGGTGAATGCAATTTCCACAAGTTGAACAGGTATTACTTATAATGTGCCCTTACTAAATTAACTTGGATTCTCTTTGTTCATCTTGGATAACAGTTTAACAAACACTTGACACTTATTCAACTATTGGGATCAAAACTTGAACAAGATTATGAGATACAATATCAACTTTCATGTGAAATAATGGGTCACTCAAAATAGAGGGAGTTGTGTCATATTGCTAAGTATGATAACATAAAGAATATTGGCAATATTTTGGCAACTTAAATCAAATCCACTTTGATTTTTAAGGACTGAGGTGGTATAATTAAACTTTCTTTACACAAAAATGGTATACCTGAGTACTCAATACATGTTAATTTTATTGCCTATAATATTATTTAGTATGGAATCACTCAACTTTCTGTTGGGAGAGCATGTTTTTAGTCAAGCACACTGCATCAAGCACACACAACATCCTAAGCAGTGATGTTGAGATTACTTTGTGAAAATTAAATATCCTAACTACTCATTGGGTGATTGCAAAACCAAGATCATTTGCTGATTTTTATGGCAACTCTAATGCCCACCTCTTCCACCCTCCTCTCCCACCACAAACACACACAGACATAGATACAGATACAGACACAGTCAGACACACACACACACGCAATATATATGTATGTGTGTAGGCTGTTGCCTACTAACCAGAGAGACTGATGAAGGAACTGGGAGATAATCTAAAAGTGTCACCACGAATTATCTTACCCTGGCAACATCTGTCCACCTGCTCCTGTAAAACTCCCTTATGCACTGAACTTGGGGCACATCTCGAGACTGCCTTTTGGTTTCTTACCCAAACTATGATTCCTATTCTAGATTAAATGTCTTTTCTGATTTTATCAATGTCTGATGACTTCTTGTCTGACACTGTACTATTCTTTTGCTTATGGTGTGCCTATTATTTGTTCCTTGAAAGCATAAATCATTACAAATAGGAAATTTGCATGGGGTATCTCTGTCAATTTTTTTCTTTTTTTTTTTTTTTTAATTTAATTTTATTATCCCCCGGAAACATCATAACACCATTCTAGACACATAATTGAAAGATACTCATGCAGATTTCTGGTTCCACAGTGTTCCAACATGCATCCCTCCACCCAAACCCATCTCCCATCACCAATGTCCCCACCTCCCTCCCCCTCCCGCACCTCAACCACCTGGCGGGTTCTGCATTTCTTCTCCCCCCCTCTTCATATCTCCCTCCCACCAAACTTTCCTGCTCTTCATGGAATGCAGTGCACCAAAAGAAATCACTGTTTCACTATTCTAGTGGACCACGCCTCCATCTGACGACTGCCCAGTGATTCCCGCCTCTTGGAGCCGCCTACCTGGGCTCGAACTGGCCCTGCCCTGCCAATCTGGTCGTGAGGCAGTTTCCCAGCGTCCGGACAGCGAAAATGGTGGCTAGTGTGATGGGCGAGTCTCATCCGGCTGCTTCCGGGACCCCCCCAGAGGCGATGGGCCCACTCCCAAAACCCATCTGCCCTCCTCGGGGCTCCATAGTCAGCTGGGCCCGGCGCGAGCCAAGTTCCAGCCTCCCCAGCTGCTTGTGAGGCTCTGATTTTCTTATAATTAATAAGACAGGAGCTCTGATGTCATTAACAACTCTGCAAACCTGCATTTAATGCCTTCACAGTAAATTAATAATTGCATTTATGTAACGCAGTTAATATGATACCCTTCATTCATATTAGTTCTGATATACTTGTCACATGCTGGTGAAGAAAAGAATATTAGGTCACACAATTTCATTTGATTATTTTGAGACTTCTTTATAGAAATGGTATAAAATCTAAGAGAAGAAAATATTCTCGTTTTTGATGTATATAGCTAAATTGCCTTTTCCCCACACATCTATTTCAATTTACAACCTTTAAGAAAGAGTGAAAAATTGCTGCCTATATATTTTACATGTGTATTTATTTCCTTGATTAATGGTAAAGATGAATTATGTTTTCCTGCTGCTAAATAATAAATTTAACATGAAGGGAACTGAGGAATATGGGAGGGAATCTACAATGAAATCTCTATTGCATGCATAGTTAAAATAAGTATATATTCAGATCCCCGGAGATTTTTAATCTAACATTCCTTGACACAAAGACAAAATCACATTCCTATAATACCACATTAGTTGTTCATTCAGACTAGTGTATTTCATTAGTTTTCAGTTTAAGAATCTTTAGTTCCCACATAATCTGCTAAATATTTCCAAAACAAACTGAAGTTCATGTTGAAACAGAGTGAGAGCCACAGACCACTGGTTTAAGTGGTCTGAATGAAATGTCCTATGAGTGAAATATCTGATAGACATTAAAGAATATAGTTTTCATATCAAAATTTTATGTTAAAATAATAAAAGAACAAATGAAAGAACAGAGTTTATACATTTTTTCAACTATCATACAGTTCTAAATTGTTTAGAAAAGCATATTCTATGTGTTTGTGGTTGTGTGTGTCTGTGTGTGCATCTACACACATACACATATATTCTCACTTTTGTCTTCTATGTCCATCTGTTCTATTTGCCAGAAGAATCATCTGCCTATTTTTTCTATTCTATATATTGATACTGTTGCCTTAAATACAACTGATGCCTTTCAGCATCTTGGTTTGCAAAACACAATGTGCAGAGAGAGAGAGAGAGAGGGAGAGGGAGGAAGAGAGAGAGAGGGAGTTAGAGATAGAGAAAGAGAAGAAAGTGATTGCCAAATAGGCAGGTTGTGGGGGGTTGGTGAGAGGGAAATGGGGCACACTGGTGTTGGGAAATGTGCACTGGTGAAGGGATGGGGGTTGTAACACTGTACGATTGAAATTCAATCATGAACACTTTGTAATGGTTTATCTCACAGTGATTCAATTAAAAAAATTCATACTTACTAGTTGCTTTCATAATACAGGCTTTACTTGTCTTAAATAATGCTCATTAGCAAATATTTAAGGAACAGATATAAGAAAGATGGATAATAAAATGAATTTCTTAAAGCCAAAGAATTTTAGAGTTCATAATGTTGTGATAAAAAGAAGTGAGGATAGGAGAGTCAGCTAATCAAGACTTCCTACTGGTCAGTTAGAAAACTTTGGTTGTAGGGGGCTGGAGTGATAGTCCAGTGGGTAGGGCATTTTGCCTTGCACCCTTGCACACAGCCGGCCCATGCAAGCCATGGTTCGATCCCGGCATCCCATATGATCCCCCGAGCACCGACACGAGTAATTCCTGAGTGCAGAGCCAGGAGAAACCCCTGAGCATTGCCAGGTGTGACCCCCCCCCAAAGAAAAAAAGAAATATTTGGTTGTATAGAGAACACAAAATCTTATGGGTTGTTTTATAAAACTCATCTATATTGTTGATATATATATGTATATATATGTATATATATATATATCTCATGTATATATATATCATGTGGGGACATGCACAATCCAATAGTCCTTTTTGTTAAAACCTCTTTTACATGGGGTATAACCAATTGTATAGCCAAAAAAATAGCAAGACTGGTGGCAGTATCCAGATAATTTATAGACACAGACTTGTGCATAATCAAGCAAAGAGATTGCAGATTCCACAGTGGAATGGCAAGACAGACACAGACCACACAGATGATGTGTACATGGATGGTTGAAATGGTTAGAAGAGGAGTTGCCATTGGGATTCTTATCCCAAATATGGAGTTTTCTGGATGCAGGTACTGCAGCCTGATGGAATACACCTCCATGAGGTGTAAAATAAAGAACTGGTAAATAAAAAGCTGTAACAGTAGGGGCCATAGAGATGTCACAGGAAGTATGGTGCTTCCCTGCATGTGGCCGACCCTTGTTTGATCTGGTGCCACCTATGGTCCCTAGAACAGTACTGGGAATGACTGTTGATCACAATGACAGGAATAAACTCTGTGCACTGCTGGGTATCGCCTAAACCCCAAGATCCCTGCCTCAACACAAAAAGGAGCTACAATACTGAAGATATCTGAGTATGTGTGTGGTCTTACAGAATCTTACACGAAGTGCACATGGTGTGATCTGAAGCTAAGTGAAGTCTAATATAAAATCTGTGTTTCTTAAAAGTAAACAATGTTCTTAATTGATAGAAAATATTGATTTAATTCTAATCTCTTATGGGTAGATTTTTTGGAGGAGTTCATGCCAGTGGTCTATATTTCTCTGCAGATATTTAAGAGTTCTTCCTACTCAGTTGTGAATGTTTTTGCCTCTTAAAATACTAAGGTCCTTGTTGGGATAAAAATAAGTTGCCTTTCTTTTACATAAAAATAATGGATTCCTTCTCTTATTTAAGTGAGGCGTGATATTCCAAGCATAGCTCTTTCGATTCCTCTCTGGGAGACCTGAATAGCATTCTCATTCTGCTTTTGTAGGGCCCAGGTCTCTGAGGTGTATGTTAATGCAGGGAGAATGGTGGAGTCAAAGAGATGTGCCCGGAGCCGGAGGTTCTTTGTCCTTTTATCTATTTCTTTGATGCCTTTGAAGGCATTCCATGCCGCTCTCTTCCTCCTGCGCAGCTCAGGTTTTTGATCGTTCATCATGTTGATTTCTCGACCTAGGTACACATAACTGCTGCATTTAGAGATGTCTGTTCCATTGAGAGTGAATGGGGCCTCTGGAACTAGTTCATTCTTCATGAACATAGTTTTCTTTAGATTCAGCTGTAGACCTATCTTTCCACATTCTCGGTTGAAGTCAGCCAGCATTTGTGCCACTTGGCTAGTGTTTGGTGTTATTAGAACGATGTCACCGGTGAAGCGGAGGTGGTGTAGTTGCCAACCATCTATCTTCACTCCCATTCCTTCCCATTCTAATTGTTGCATGATGTTCTTGAGGGTGGCGCTGAAGAGTTTTGGTGAAATGGAATCACCCTGTCGAACCTCTCTTTTGACATCAATGATCACTTCCTTGTAGAATGGTGAGATCCTGGTGGTAAATCCGTAATACAGCTCACAAAGGATCTTGATTGGGTTTGAATGCCCTGTTTGGCTACGGCCGATGACTACTCTCACTCAAGTGAGAGAAGGAATCGGGGTTCTAACCTCCGTCGCTATTCCTGAATCAGGGACGCTGTCTCCTTTGCAAAGGCATCAAAAATCAGATGGGCTGGACATGTAATGCGATTTTGAGATGACCGCTGGACTAGAACTGTTACCGACTGGATCCCACGGGATGTCAAAAGATCACATGACCTCCAACCTACAGGATAGTCAAACTTCTTCGTCAAGACCCTGAAGGAATGGTTTGAGGCTCTTCATATTCCTGAATCAATCAGATGCCATTGGGCTACATTGGCATGTGATAGGGTCCAATGGAAATGTTACTGGTGCCCACTCGAGCAAATCAATGGATAGCGGGATTCAAGTGATCAAGAGAAAAATAATGGAATTTTGAGATACACCGGGGAGAGCTGCTATCTGGTTTTCCCCTAGCTCAGCTGGGAAGGTGCTCAGGAGGGAAGATGGGTTCTGATTCCGGCCTGCCACCTCAGTAGGGCCTCGGAAGCATCCAGAGGAAACTAGCTCACCATAATTGCGGCCATTTTCAAAGTCCAGACTCCACAACTCATCAGCGCTCCACCCAAGAGAGAAGCTGATTTCAAGCCCAGCTCACCAGGGCCCTTAACAACAGAGCAGCTGCTTTCAAACCCAGGTAGTCAGTTCTCAGCAGTCAAAATCACTGGGCATTCATGGAGATAGAGCTGGGGTGCCCCTTCCCTGCCTCTGTCCCATCCTGGTGGTGCTGATTGACCTGCCCATGAACTGCCTCTGGGCTGTCCACCACTGTGCAGAGACTTAGGCACATGGGGGAGAGCTGCCATCTGCCTCTTCCCTAGTTGTGTGGCCACTGGCAGCCACATGGTGCATCAAACTAGTGGAAAAAACTACATTCTAGAAACTCAGAAAGGAAATTCAAGAACAGAATTTGGGCGGATTCTCCCATAACCAGCAATATGGAAGAAAGTGGATTCATCAGGAGCATTGCCATGTATGTGCTTTAACAGTCAATGTAATTAGTGTTAGCTGAGGGAGCAGGCATGGGGTTTGGGGTGGGTGGGAAATGAGGGTCTTTGGTGGTGGGAACACACTGGTGGTGGGTGTGGTGTTGAAGTATGAATCTTTCTATCAACAGTATTATGGTTACCTTTTTACTTTGTAAATCATGGTGTTTCAATAAAAAGGGGAAAATAAAAAAAAACGAAATTTTAATGTTATTTTCTTCCTAGTAATTAAACTGTTTCCTCTTGCTTTTTAATTTGTGCCACAAACATTTTCAATGAGCAAAGTCAAGTAATATATAGTTTTCTGCTTTTTGAGCATACAATTTACTCTCAATCAGATAACTAGACTTTGATAAACTAATTTAACTCATTTGGCTTAAAGGCTTGAAAGTTCTGTTCAGTCACACACATTATGAAGCCAACATATGATTATCTTACTCACTCATATATGATTGTTTTTTAAATTCCACAACTTAAATAATATAGTCCTAAGTCATGGTTACCTCTGTGCATTTGTGTGCTCAATTAGTGCTTGAATATTAAAAATCCTTTTCCTTTCAGTGTTTCTCTTACATAATGTAGTCTATAATTCTGGTCCTACATTTCTCAGAACATTTGCCTGCTGGGATGTTCCCTCTGGTTTTGAATTACAGTAGAACTGAGACCATACTAGCTAGTTATTGTAGAGGTAACATTTGGAGGCACTTAAAAGTATTTTAAAATGTAGAAGATAAATAAAAGCCACATGGTCTTTTGGCAGATTCAAGGCAGGAGTGTGGGTCATTGTCGGGGCGCTCCCCGGGGTCCCCGACAGTGCCGGGAAGCGAGTTCCCTTCTACCTCCGAAGCCGGCGAGGAATGGATCAACACTCAGGAATCCGATGCAGTTTTAAAGGGCTTTACTTATCACAGGTTCAGGCATACAAATCAGCAAAAGGAAAAACCCGATGCTTAGGATTCCAGGCTAGAACCCCAGCCACGTGTAGGCCAAGATGGCGACCACCACGTGTAAAAACTTCCAAGGGGAATAAACGCTCACAAGGCGAGATCCCACAGGGAAGAAGAAGGCCAAAAGCCAAAAGCCAAAAGCTGCAGGAGCCAAAAGCTGAAGGCTGAGGAACCAAAAGGCAAAAGGGTGAAGGGGCCTCAAGTCAGCCCCTTATATACACCAAAGTAATCCAATCGGTAGGTTGTCATGCCAACAAAGAGCCCTAAACAGAGTGTAGTGCCATACCCTATTGCAGGTATAAACAAAGGTTACACCAAGGACTAATCCGAGATTATCTCTTATGTAAAACACTGGAGAGAGAGGGGGCTGATATAAAGTAATACATCTTAACTTCATGAGCTTCATGTAATCTAGATGGTACCCACAAGGTCCTTATTATCTGCACCAGGGTGATTCTGAGTATCTTGTTCTCATGTACTGAAAGGGTCATACTCGCCTGCTTAGAGCAAACTAGTATGATCCTTTCTATAGTCTTCCTTCAGTCTCAGCGTAGCCAGGGTGGTAGTCTCCTGGTAAATTCTAACTGTCCCACGTTGGGTGCAGTGGGTATAAAGAGGAGCTGTGCCCAATCTAGAAAATATAGAAGTCTTAGTAGATGTATAAGTCAGAAGTTATTCAATCAAGGTGACTTTTGTAACTGCCACACCCTCTAGCAGTGTTTACATAGAAGAGAGATCTCATTAGAATGAACATTGGCTTAAATAAGATTAAGCTGGGAGTGAGCAAAACAACAAAACTCCCAGATTAGCTAAACATGTCCTCCAACAGGTCATGACTCGCAAAATTTGAAGAACTCCCAGAGATTCTGGGGTCTCTCTGAGTCACGCATACCAGGAAGTATGTAATTGAGCTCACTCGATTTCTCCTGCAACACCTGATGTTTTAAGCATAAGTAGCATTTTCCTAACTATATTTATAATGTCTCCAACTGTTTTTGGTAGATGGTTATTTTCTGCATTGAATGTCCTCCTTCTTGAAATACCTAATGCAATGTGTACTTCAGGATGAGATGTGTATTATTTGGTATTTTTTGGTTTATGAACAAAAATACTGACAAATTTCTACCTAGAGCAAATGCTATCATGATATCTAGAAAGATATACATCATGCGTTTATTTCTTAATTTAATTTGACATCTACTTTCCTTGAGTTAGTGCATAGCATATGTAGCCCTTAGGGAGTCCTGATCTGTGGTCTAGGTAAAACACACAGTGGAAAAAGATTCTGGAATTTAACAACAAATGCAGAAAGATAAAAAAGAACAGTATGTGTATATGATAGACTGTGAAATAGCTTAAAATACATAGTCATTATCACTATCACTATCTTCCCGTTAGTCATCTATTTGCTAGAGCGGGCACCAGTAATATCTCCATATGTCCTGTCTCATGCTAGTAGAACCCAAAGGCATCCGCTTGCTCCAGGAACATAGAGAGCCTCAAACCATTATATTAGGTCATGGGAATGACCTAATATAAACGTTACTAGTATTTGGCATATCAAATAAAACAGGGCAGCTTGCCAGGCTTGCCATGCAGGTGGCATATACTTGTAGTCACCTCTAAATATAGCATTTATAGTGAAATGCCGCGGCTGCTAGCGGCCGCCTGAGAGCCGGGCTGTGATAGTCTGGTCTGCTGGGTGGAGTTGTGACGAGAGGGAAGTCCGGATGTGGAAAATGGCAGGCCCCATGGAGTAGGGGAGGGTGGTCTGGCGTGTTGTGAGGCTCTGCTGGGGTGGCAGGCCAGGGCTGGAACCCGCCATGCCTCCCGGGCGCCTCACGAGCAGCTGGGCACAGGGAGAGCAAGTAGCAGCTCTGCCCCCATGTCTGAGAGTCTCTGGTTCAGCATACCTGGACCAGATTTCAATCAATCAAAAAGACATGGTAGAAAGTATAGAATAGAAATTATTGAGAGAGCGGTATGGGAAAGTTTCTTAAGAGATGGTAAATTTATGTTTAACATGTTGAGGAAAGGCTGCTAGAGGAATGAGTAAAAGGAAAATGATTCTTTTATGGGCTTTTCTGATTTGCTTGAAAACTAGTTTGAATTTCAGTGGTTAGTTGAGGGGAATAACTCAGAGAAGGGTATTAAGACCAGTTACTCTATGGAGCAATTGATGAAGAGCTTTGAATGCCTTACTAAAAATTTGCCTGTGTTCTGCAGTGAGCAAGATCTTGAAAATTCTTGAGCATTGATTCTGAAAATTCTTGAGCATTGAATTCATGAATTCATTGAATTCTCCACCCAGCAGACTAATCCAGTCTCCAGCCCCCAGATTAATCCAGTCTCCAGCCTGGCTTGTCAGAAACCCAGCCTACAAGGACCCATGACACAGAGATCTGCCCTTCAGAGGAGAGTATTTCAAGTGCAGGAATGCTTGAGCCTAAGACACAGGTACACCCGGCAGAGCAGAAAGCAGCTTTTCCTGTTGAACCCCCTGCATTCCATGGACCACGAGAGCAACTTCCGACCCGACTCCACCATCCCGATGGAGCCTCCGGAGGAGCCCAGAGGAACCCCCCACACCTTGCTGGCAGCCATCTTCACAATCCACACTCTGCAGCAGGTAAGATCTCCACCCAGCAGACTAATCCAGTCTCCAGCCCAAAGATTAATCCAGTCTCCAGCCTGGCTTGTCAGAAACCCAGCCTACAAGGACCCACCATGCAGAGACCCGCCCTTCAGAGGAGAGTATTTCAAGCGCAGGGAATAGTTGAGCCTAAGACACAGGTTCACCCAGCAGAGCAGAAACCAGCTTTCCCCATTGCGTGCGGGCACTGTGTGGCCGCGCAATTTACCTCCAAATTACTGTAAATATTCAACCCACCCCTCTGAGAGAGTCCCACAAAGTAATGAGAATATAGCACCCGCATGGCAGAGCCTGGCAAGCTGTCCGATGCGTGTTCGATATGCCAAATCCAGTAACAGAAATGTTTATTTTCCTGACCCGAAAAGAGCCCTTAATACGGCAGCAGTAAGAAAGGCAAACAAGCAGTGCCAGACAAAATTTCATGGCCATCCTAGGCTGCCAAAATGAAGAAGGACTAAAATGACTGTCTGTACTTTCAATGCACGTACACTGGCATCGGAAGCATATATTGAGGATCTGATGCTGCAAGCAAAAAAGATCAAGTACGACATCATTGGTCTGACTGAGACGAGGAGGCATCAGTCGCATCATGCTGTATTTGACACCGGAGAAGAATTTTTCCTTGGAACATGCGACGAAAGAGGCATCAGTGGCTTGGTGTCCTTGTCAACATGAACATGGCCGTCAACATTGATTCATTTGGATGCCTAACAAACCGAATAGCACGATTACACTTGAAGAGATGTGGCCCACTGCCAGCAATTTCTATCTTCATTGTCTACGCACCAACATCCACATACAAAGAAGATGAAATTGAGAAATTCTACATGGAATTGGAGGAGTTCTATAAAAAAGATCACACCTTCTACAAGATCATAGTCGGTGACTTTAATGCCAAGATAGGACCAAGAAGATAGGCTGAAGAACTCCACATCGGGACCCATGGCCTAGAATGGAACGAACAGGGTAAGAGACTATCTGAGTTCATCATGTCCACCAAGACCATTCATGGGAACTCACAGTTCCAGAAACCTGAAGCGAAACGTTGGACATGAGAATCTCTTGGCGGACAGTTCCACAATGATTGACCACATCATCTTCAATCGACGGTTTTGTCTGACCGATGTAGCTGTCATCCCCAAATTCCAAACAGGATCAGACCACCGTCTCCATGCAAAATTCTACTTCCCGCAATGGGGGAGAAAAGGTTGCAAAGGTTAAGAGAACTCCCAGAACGACCACCAACTGGGAACTCTTTTGGCACCATTGCAGCAACATGGGAAGATACCATCATTGAAGACATCGATGAAGAATACAACTGACTGGTTTAGCACCTCCATGATTGTGCAAAGAATGCCGACTGAGAGAAAGACACAAAAGGACGCCTGTCTTCAGAAACTCTCGAGCTCATTCGCCAATGTGGCAAGGCGAGAGCCTCAGGAGACCAAATGCTAACCTCCAAGCTTGCTAAACAGTGCAGAGAAGCAATAAAAGAAGACCTCAAAGACAGAAGAGCAGAAATACTGGAAAATGCAGCAGAAGCCGGGAAAAGCATTCGCACTGCCTGCCTGTCCTTTGCCAACTATAAGACCAAGATGACTGCCCTCCGATGCCCTGATGGGTCTATCACATCTTCCAGAAAGGCTATGGAGAAGATTATCCAGGACTTCTACTCAAATCTCTTTGATAGCCACATCCACCTGCCCGCATACCAAATTCCACAGGATAGATATGTCATTCCCAACGTTCTCCCTTCTGATATCCGACATGCCATCTTGTAGGTAAAGAAGGGAACAGCACCAGACCCAGGCAAAGTCAGACCTGAACACCTGAAGAATCTGCCGTCAATACTCATCAATACACTAGCTCTGCTCTTCACATGCTACCTGTCTGAATGCAAGGTGCCCTCCCAATGGAAAACCAGCAGAACAGTTCTACTGTTCTAGAAGGGAGACATTCACGACATCGGCAACTATCGCCCCATCTGCCTGTTGTCTGTCATCTACAAGCTGTTTACACGAGTCATCCTGAACAGGATTAGCAGAACACTAGATGAAGACAACCATGCGAGCAAACAGGCTTCGGAAAGGATTCAGCACAATCGACCATATCCACACAGTAACCAAGCTCATTGAGGATTGTAGGGAGTACACGATGCCGCTCTGTCTCACGTTCATTGATTTACAGAAAGCCTTTGATTCTGTGGAGACTGAAGCAGTCATCGAAGCCCTAGCCAAACAGGGTGTTCAAACCCAATACATCAGATCCTTCGTGAGCTGTATTACGGATTCACCACCAGGATCTCACCATTCTACAAAGAAGTGATCGTTAATGTGAAAAGAGGGGTTCGACAGGGTGATACCATTTCACCAAAACTCAGCGCCACCCTCGAGAACATCATGCGATAATTAGAATGGGAAGGAATGGGAGTGAAGATAGATGGTCGGCAACTACACCACCTCCGCTTCGCTGATGACATTGTTCTAATAACACCAAACATTAGCCAAGCGGCACAAATGCTGGCTGACTTCGACCGAGAATGTGGAAAGATAGGTCTACAGCTGAATCTAAAGAAAATTATGTTCATGAAGAATGAACTAGTTCCAGAGGTCCCATTCACTCTCAATGGAACAAACATCTCTGAATGCAGCAGTTATGTGTACCTAGGTCGAAAAATCAACATGATGAACGACCTAAAACCTGAGCTGCGCAGGAGGAAGAGAGTGGCATGGAATGCCTTCAAAGGCATCGAAGAAATAGCTAAAAGGACAAAAGAACCTCCGGCTCCGGGCACATCTCTTCGACTCCACCTTTCTCCCTGCATTAACATACGCCTCAGAGACCTGGGCCCTAAGAAAGCAGGATAAGAATGCTATTCGGGTCTCCCAGAGAGGAATCGAAAGAGCTATGCTTGGAATATCATGCCTCACTCAAGTGAGAGAAGGAATCGGAATTCTGACCTCCGTCGCTATTCCAGAATCTGGGATGCTGTCTCGTTTGCCAAGGCATCGAAAATCAGATGGGCTGGACATGTAATGTGATTTGGAGACAACCGCTGGACTAGAGCCATTACCGACTGGATCCCACGGGATGTCAAAAGATCACGTGGCCGCCCACCTACTAGATGGTCAGACTTCCTTGTCAAGACCCTGAAGGAACGGTTTGAGGCTCTCCATATTCCTGAATAAACCAGATGCCATTGGGCTACATTGGCACGTGATAGGGTCCAATGGATATGTTACTGGTGCCTGCTTAAGCAAATCGATGAATAATGGGATTCAAGTGATTAAGTGATTGAATTCATTATATAATTATGTTGGTATTTATAACATGAAATCATTTTTGGAAAGAATATTGAAACATATCTATGCATGAAAAATATGTGGTAGGAATTTTCCTCAGTTAAAAGTTAGTTTTCAAGTTTGAGAGATTAAATACTGTGTATTCTGGGTCTGTAAATAAGTGAGAGCAAAGAAATGAAATAAAACGTGCATTATTTATTCTGGCACACCTCAGGTGGAATGAATCCAGAGACTATATTACAACAGAAGTAAAGGAAGCACCTCTATAAATGCTGTGGGGGGTGGTGCTTGTTTGTCAGAGACAATCTGATTGGTCTTTGTCTTTGTAATATGATTGGCTGTTTTGCATAATAAATCAGGTGAAGTGGTGTTGGTAAATCAAGTAAATAGGTGTTGGGTGAAAACCCACCTATTAAGCCTGGGATTTTTGCATTGCTGATGAGGTGATGAGGGTTTATTCTTCCCCTTCCTATAAGCCATTTGCATATCCTAAGGCCAAATGTTTAGGTCAACATTTGGCCTAAGTATATGCATTTAATTCTAATGTAAACACAGCAAGAGAGAGAGTGGGGGGGGGTAAAATAACTACACCTGAGATAAAATAGATAGGTTTTCACACCCTTGCTAACATTGTGCATAATCAATCAGAAAACAGGGGCAAGGATACATAATTTGTATGAGCACTGGTCATGAGCCGTGGTTCTGGAAGATAAAACAGTTATGCACTAGCGCTGCTGCTGAAATAGAACTGCCTGAAACCTTGTCCTAAGGAGAGGTTGTTGATGACTCTGGTGAGCTGTAAATAAAGAGCTGCAACACTGAAAAACAACTGGTGGTTGTCAAACTATTCTTCCTCACCATTCCAGAGAACTCGGATGCTAGCAGTTTTAGACATTTGTGCTGTAACATTAATGTCAAGTACTTTATGTAACTTTGATTAATGGAAAGTATATTAAAGGAACTTCTTCACTCCTAGCTATTCTGCTCTCAAATGCTATTATTGGATCTTATTTCTCAGGAAGAGATGAGGCCAAGAGAACTACTGTTTGAAATCACTCACTGGCAAAATAACGAAAGGAATAGATTTCAGAATTCATTCAACAGACCGCTTTTTCTTTCATTTTTGTGGGGAGGGGCACGCCCAATGGTGCTCAGGGTTCAGGGTGCCCTGGCTCTGATCTCAGGGATCTCCTTTGGTAGGGGTCATTCAAGGGACCTCATGGGGTGCTGTGATTGACCCTGGGTCAGCCACATGCAAAGCAAAGTGCCCTTCCCACTGTGCCATTTCTCTGTCCTTTAAATAAACATCATAAAAAAATCCTTTCTTTCCAAAAACAGGTAATAGAATGAACTAGGGAACAGTAGTTGTCTTTAGTGAATTTACGATAGCATTTTCTGTGTTCACTTGAAGAATGTAGAAATTTTTAGGTAAGTGTGGACAGTGAGTGAGATATTACTTTTTTTTTCAGAGAAGATGGAAGTAGGCCTCAAAAGATTGAAAATAAACTAATCTCAAACTTTATTAATCCCTGATTTCATGTTAGCTTTCTTACTCAATTTATGTTGAATAGCTTCTTAGGGAATAAAATTCCTGCCACACCCCCTGCTTTTGGTACTCTTAAATATATCATTAAAAGCATGATAAAGTGGGTTGAGGCTACAACTAAAGATAAAAAATATCATTAGAAAATTTTCATTTAAAACAAAAGAAAACTGGCTTTCCAGGAATTATGGTGAAAAAGCACACAGTGATTTTCAACATCAAAGCAAAGCATGGGGAAAGTAATTAAATTTCTATTACAAGATGCCCAGGGCAGTGGTCACTTTTGATAAATTTTCTTGCAGTGATATATAGATAATATGGTCTGACAAGATAGTATAATTTGGGTGATAGTACAGTTTGTATATTTGTATACAATATATTTGTATACAGTACATTTGCATACTTGTTTACAGTATATTTATATACAATATATTTGTATACAGTATAATTTGGGTGATAGTACAGATTCTGCCTTGCACAGAGCAGACTTGGTTGGATCTCTGGCACCGCATATGATTCCCCAGGTCCAACCACTAGTGATTCCTGAGCCCAAAACCAGGAGTAGGCCCTTAGCACTTCTGAGTGTAGTACCAAAACAGGAAAATAAACAGAACAGAACAGATAATATAATTCAAGAGTGGGTGGAATATCCCAACAAGTAGTGTGTGTGTGTGTGGGGGGATAAAAAGCAATGGATGACACAATCAGGAGATTAGGGTTTTAGAACCAAGCCAGAAATATGCCTATTGTATACCTCCATTCATTGATTTAACTCTGTAGGACACTCATTTCCTGATCTGTTTAATTTGACATGGCTGAACTGAGTAGGAGGCTTGACTTGAATTTTAAGTTCTTGGAATTCTATCACTGAGATGTGAAAAATAGTAGCAATACTTTAAAAATTCTTCTAAGTGTTCCTTGAAATTCAATCTGATGATATTCAGGGATGCCTTGTTTTCAATTTATTTTTCTTAAAGAACCCTAGAGTAATGTGTCATGGTCCTTTATTTTGTTAAAATTAATGTTTAGTAGAATTATAATTCAGTCTCTAAATATTAAAATGTTAACTTTCTAGTGGAAAAATTTAATTATAAAAGTCTTTCTGACTAAAACATAGAAACCATAGGTTTCTAATTTGAAAAGATGCTTCAAAATATTGGATAATAGGTGTGCAGGTTACTATCTATCACTATCTTCCCGTTCAACATCGATTTACTTTAGTAGGCACCAGTAACATCTCCATATGTCCTGTCTCATGCTAGTGTAGCCCAAGGGCATCTGCTTGCTCCAGGAACATAAAGAGCCTCAAACCATTATATTAGGTTATGGGAATGACCTAATATAATTGTTACTGGTATTTGGCATATCAAATACCAGGTGTGTAGGTATAAAGAATAACTTATGCTTGCTAAAAACATGAGTTTAGAATGTATTCAAATTCAGTGATGTCTTTTTTCACAAATACGTGACTTAACAGGAAAAGTGGCTATAAATAAGTTTAGAAACTGCTATACAGATGCAGATAACAAACATCATGGTAATTTTTCTTAGAAAATATCCATTACTTTATACCAGTCATTAGTATCCACATTGGAAGATATTTTTGTCTTTTTTTTTGGTTTTGAGCCAAGCCCTCTGGTGTGAGGGCTTACATCTGGTTCACTCCCAGCCAAACTCAGAGAAGCATTGACTGAGCCGGTATCAATACAGGCTGCCCCAAAGCAAGGTAAGTTCCTAACCTGCAGTAGTATCTCTGTAGCCAAAAGGCATTTTGCTGTGACAGAAATGGAATTGTTTTTTTTACTCTGAATTGTATACAATTTACTATTTGTCCTGTTTATAAAGTTTACAGGAGACAATGACAGTTTGTTGATTTTCTTACATGCTGAAAATTTGATGTAACAGTTTCACAAAGAGAAACATTTGAGAATCTATAGAAAGCTTTATCTTTGATTTATAAGTGTTCATGATAGTTTTTATGTCCTCATATTTTGCATATTCTTCTCCTCTGTTTCCAATCATTTGGTTAACTTTTCCTGAATATTATTTTTAAGTTCTGCCTTATATTATCAAGAAAATGACAGTCAAAGGGCAGATGTTTTCTTTTATATTTGCTATATGAAATTTTTAATACCTTTTTGAATTGCCAAAATCGGCTTTATTTTGTATATTTGTTTCAGGCTTTTTGATCTTCTTGAAGAAAGAAAACACCCACTTTGAAAAATGTGGTAAGTAATGAAAAGGAACACAGAAAAACAAACAGATATTGATACATTACAAGGCTATTGAGAAAAGTGTTTTCTGCATTGTATCATGTTAATGATGAGCTGACATCAAGGATAGACTTCATAAATAATTATACTGTGGCAAGGTCCATTTACTTTTGTTTCCAGTACAAACTAAATGAAAATGAAAGCCAAATACATATTGCTATTCAGCTTTTAGATAGTGTTCTCTGTTAGAGTTGGAGCGAGTATTTAGAAAACTCTTTTTTCATACATCCATCAATAACATTTCTTAGTAACTTGAAAATTACTGTCTTTTGTCATTGCTCCAAACATTCGCAACACAGGATTTTAATGTCCTGATTTTAATATAAGTTTCTTATTACTTTTCTTGACTTTGTTTTGTTTGGGGGCCAAATCTAACAGGGCTCAGGGGATAATCCTGGCTCTGCACACAGGAACCATTCCAGGTGGTGATCGGAAACCAACCATAGGGAACGCCTGTATTGTACAAGGCAAAAGCACTACCTGCTGTTCTTCCCTCCTGCCCTGTGTTATTTTCTTAATAGAGAATGTTATTTCTTATTAGAGAATATTACCATCTACACTGCAGAGCCTGGCAAGCTGCCCATGTCGTATTTGATATGCCAAAAACCAGTAACAATTATAGACCTAATTCCCATGACCTGAAGGAACAGTTTGAGGCTTTTGTGTTCCTGGAGCGAGCAGATGCCCTTGGGCTACACTACTATGTGACAGGATGTATGGAAATGTTTCTGATGCCTGCTCGAGCAAATTGATGAACAATGGGAAGACAAGTGAAAAGTGGTTATCAAAATATGCTGACTATTCAAAATGTAGACTCAGATACACAGGGGAGAGCTGCTAACAGCTCTCCCTGTTGAGCTTCCTGTGCTCCATTGACCAAAAGGGGTCCAGGAGGGAGAGCGACTTCTGACTTGAGCCCACCATCCCAATAGAGCCTCAGAAGAATCCAGAGGAACTCCTGCAATGTGCTGGCAACATTTTTCATCATCCGGACTCCACAGCGCATCAGAGCTCCACCAAAGAGAGAAAGCCAATCTCAAGCCGCCCAGCTTGTCAGAGACCCACCCTACAGAGGACCCTATTTCAAGCCCAGGTATGCTTGAACCAGAGACTCAGATACACAAGGAAAAGCTGCTACTAGCTCTCCCTGTTGCATGTGGCTGCAAAGTGGCCACATGATTCATCTGTAAATTACCAAGAGTATTCTACCCGCCCCTCTCAGAAGCTACCAAGAGTATCTGCCCAAATGGCATAGACTGACAGGCTGTTCGTAGCGCATTTGATATGGAATACAGTAAAAACAACGAATCTCATCCCCTGACCCTGAAAGAGCCATAAATATGGCAGCACTAAGAAGGATGAGCTAGGAGAGGCTGATAAAAATCTCAGGGCCAAACTTGGCTGCCAAAATGAAGAAAGACTAAAATTACTGTCTGTATTTTCAATGCACTTACGCTGGCACAGGAAGCATATATCGAGGACCTGATGGTTCAAGTGTGAAAGATCGAGTATGACATCATTGGTCTGAGCAGGACGAGAAGGCATCAATCACATCACTCTGTCTTTGACACCAGAGAAGTCAGAACTGTTCCTCAGAACATGCGACCGAGAGAAGTTGGTGGTGTTGGTGTCCTTGTCAACACAAACCTGGCATGATAATTGATACATTTGAGTGCCTAACAAACTGAATGAGATGATTACAGTTGAATAGATGTGGATCACTACTGGCAGTTTCTATCTTCATTGTCTACAAACCAACATCCACATACAAGGAAGAAGAAATTGAGAAATTCTACATGGAACTGGGGGAGTTCTATAAAGAGGATCACACCTCCTACAAGATCACAGTCAGTGATTTTAATGCTAAGATAGGACTGAGAAGATCAGCTGAGAACTCCACATCGGGATCCATAACCTAGAATGGAACAAACAGGGTGAGAGACTATCTGAGCTCATCATGTCCACTAAGACCTATCATGGGAACTCCCAATTCCAGAAGGCTGAATCTGTATTCCAGACAGGTAGCATGTGAAGAGCTACCTGTCTGATGTTGGGCATGGGAATCTCCTGGTGGACAGTTTCAGAATGAAATTGACCACATCATATTCAATCGATGGTTTTGCCTGATCGATCTCACTGTCGTCCCAAAATTCCAAACAGGATCGGACCACCATCTCCTTTGTGCAAAAATTCTACTTCATGCAATGGGGGAGAAAAGTCTGCAAATTTTAAGAAGAGAACTCCCAGAATGATCACCAACTGGGAACTCTTTGGCACCATTGCGGCAACATGGGAAGATGCCATCATTGATGACATCGAAGAAGAATACAACTGACTGCTTCAGCACCTTCATGATTATGCAAAGAACAATGAGAGAGAAACACACAAAAGGACACTTGTCTTCAAAAACTCTTGAGATCATTAGCCAATGTGGCAAGGCGCAACCATATGCTAATGTTCAAGCTCACAAAGCGGTACAGAGAAGCCATAAAGGTGGAACTCAAAGAGAGAAGAGCAGCAATACTGGCTAATGCAGCAGAAGCTAGAAAAAGCATTCGCAACAACCTCCTGTCCTTTGCCAACTATAAGACAAAGATGACTGCCCTCTGATGTCCTGATGGATCTATCACATCTTCCAGAACGGCAATGGAGATTATCCATGACTTCTACTAGGATCTCTTGATATCCATGTCCACCTGCCCACATACCAAATTATGCAGGATGTATATATCATTCCCAGTGTTCTCCCTTCTGAAATCCGACATGCCATTTCATTGGTAAAGAAGTGAACAGCACCCTGCCCAGACAAAGTCAGACCCAAACACCTGAAGAATCTGCCATCAGTACTCATCAATACACTGGCTTGGCTCTTCACAGGCTACCTGTCTGAATGCAAGGTGACCTCCCAATGGAACACCAGCAGGACAGTTCTACTGTTCAAGAAGGGAGACATCCATGACATTGGCAACTATCGCCCCATCTGCCTGTTTTCTGTCATCTACAAGTTCTTCACTTGAGTCATCCTGAACAGGATTGGCAGAACACTAGATGAAAGACAACCATGTGAGCAAGCTGGCTTCTGAAAAGGATTCAACACAATCGACCATATCCACATGGTAACCAAGCTCATTGAGGTTTGTAAGGATTTCAAGATGCCACTGTCTCATGTTCATTGATTTGAAGAAAGCCTTTGATTCTGTTGAGACCTAAGTGGTTATTGAAGCCCTAGCCAAACACGGTGTGCAAACCCAATACTTCAAGTTCCTTCCTGAGTTGTATTACGGACTCATCACCAGGATCTCACCATTCTACCAGGGAGTGATTATTGATGTAAAAGAGGGTTTAGGCAGGATGATACCATTTCACCGAAACTCTTCAGAGCCACCCTCAAGAACATCATGCGACAATTAGAATGGGAAGGAATGGTAGTGAAGATAGATGGTCGGCAACTATACCACCTCCACTTCGCTGATTAAATCATTCTAATAACACCAAACATTAGCCAAGGGGCACATATGCTGCCTGACTTCAACAGTGAATGTGGAAAGATAGGTCTACAACTGAATCTCAACAAAACAATGTTCATGAAAAATGAACTAGTTCCAGAGGTTCCATTCACTCTCTATGGACTGACCATCTCTGAATGAAACAGTTATGTGTACCTAGGTCGAGAACTCAACATAGTAAACGACCTAAAGCCTGAGCTGCACAGGAGAAAGAGAGCAGCATGGTGTGCCTTTAAGAGTGTCAAATAAATAGCTAAAAGGAAAAAGAACCTCTGGCTCCAGGCACATCTCTTGGATTCCACTATCCTACCTTCATTAACATATGCCTCAGAGTCCTGGGCCCTACGAAAGCAGGATGAGAACACTATTTGGGTCTCCCAAAGAGCTGTGCTTGGAATATCACGCCTCACTCAAGTGAGAGAAGGAATCCGGAGTTCTGACCTCTGTCACTGTTCTAGAGTCAGGGACCCTGTCTCGTTGCCAAGGCGTTGAAAATCAGATGGGCTGGACATGTAATATGACTTGGAGATGATCACTTGACTAGAGCCGTTACCAATTGGATCCCATGGAATGTCATAAGATCACATGGCTGCCTACCTACAAGATGGTCAGACATTTTCATTAAGATCCTGAATGAATGGTCTGAGGCTCTTCGTATTCCTGGAGCAAGCAGATGCCATTGGGCTACACTGGCACATGACAGGGATAAATGGAAACATTTCTGGTGCCCGCTTCAGCAAATTGATGAATAATGGGATATCAAGTGATCAAGTGATTCGAAATGTAGATTTTTTAAAATTTTTTACAGGATTGCCCACCTCTTTTTAAAACTTATATTAAGATGACAGTAAAACAGCACATGACATATATTAATAGAGCTATTCCCTGGCCAAAGTGCTTGCTGTTCCATACATATTGAAAAGGCAGGGAATTGTTTACCTGCTTTTTAATATGTTAAATTAAATAATATCATTTTATTACATTTTAGGTAACACAGCAACAATAGACTTAATATTTTTTAGTTATCATCTACAAAGTTCTTTTATTACCTTCATACTCATGTTTTCCACTACTGTGTTAAAAAAATATAGTTTGGGTCAACACTTTACAATAGTATTGACATTTATATGTTTTGTACACAAAAATCATAATAATTACTTCACCTCATCACAATCAAATGTACCCAGACCTAAGTATTATAGGTTAAATAGTTTTATAATTGTATTTAATAATTGTTTTGTATTAATATATACAAAACACAATGTTTTTATACATTGTTTTTTTTTTTTTGCTTTTTGGGTCACACCCGGCAATGCTCTGGGGTTACTCCTGGCCTAGCACTCAGGAATTACTCCAGGTGGTGCTTTGGGGACCATATGGGATGCCGGGAATTGAACCTGGGCCGGCATAGGCCGGCCGAGTGCAAGGCAAATGCCCTATCCGCTGGACTATCACTCTGGTCCCTACATTGATTTTATATATAGTGATTTTACTAAATTTGCTTTTTAATAGAAATTTCCTGCTTCTCTAACTGATTTCTTTTTATTAGTTAAATACTTCTATATCTTTGTGTCACCCCCAAATTAAGAATTTTTATCTTTCTTCCAGATTTTTTGGTGTATGTTTATTTTTAGTGTCTTATTTCACTACTTAGGAACATCATACAATGTTGAATAGAAATGTTGAAAGATAACATTCTTGTCTTGATTTTACTTAGCTATAAAGCACGAAGCTCTTTAGCACCAAGTTATACTGTTTATTGCAATTTTATCCTAAATTTTTTGATCAGGAATGGAAATTACACTGCTATTCCTGGTTTTCTGTGATGTTCAGTCATAAATGGTAGGTAATGTTTTCTTTTACTATTTATCATCTTGTGAGAGCAGATCTACTGAGAAAGAATTCTTTTATTTTATTTGCAATGTCTTTTATTTTGTGCTCTTTCTCTCTTTTAATCTTCCTCCTTCCTTCTTTCCTTCCTTCCTTCCTTCCTTCTTTCCTTCCTTCCTTCCATTCTTCCTTCTTTCCTTCCTTCCTCCTTCCTTTCTTCCTTCTTTTCTCCTCTTTCTTCCTTCCTTCCTTCCTTCCTTCCTTCCTTCCTTCCTTCTTTCCTTCCTTCCTTCCTTCCTTCCTTCCTTCTTTCCTTCCTTCCTTCCATTCTTCCTTCTTTCCTTCCTTCCTCCTTCCTTCCTTCCTTCTTTTCTCCTCTTCCTTCTTTCCTTCCTTCCTTCCTTCCTTCCTTCCTTCCTTCCTTCCTTCCTTCCTTCCTTCCTTCCTTCCTTCCTTCCTTCCTTCCTTCCTTCCTTCCTTCCTTCCTTCCTTCCTTCCTTCCTTCCTTCTTTTCTCCTCTTCCTTCCTTCTTCCTTTTTTTTTTTGTGGGGCCACATCCATAAGTGCTGAGGTATTATTCCTGACTTTGCACAAGGATCACTACTGGTAGTCTCAGGGGACCATATGCACTGCCAGGTATACAAATCAGGGGAAGTTGCAGTCAAACTAAGTGCCTTACCCTTGCATTTAATTAATTCATTTGTTTGGTTTAGATGACACATCTGGCTGTGCTCAGGGTATACTTTTTGCTCTACCCTCATGTGTAACTTCTGGCAAGGTTCAGGGGACCATATACGGCCAGGAATGGGACCAGGGTAAGACAAGTGCCCTATCCTCTGTACTCTCTCTAGTACTATATTCTGTTTTTTTTTGGGCGACGAGTGGGAGTGATGCACGGCTATGCTTATGGTTTTCTTCAGACTCTGCACTCAGGGGTCACTTCTGACTGAACTTATTAAGTGCCAGGATCAAACCCAACCATATGTAAAGCAAGGGCCCTACTCACTGTACCCATTGGTCTCATTTTTAAAGAATAATTATTCTTTAAGATAATTCCATTATCTTAAAGAATAATTAAGAATTATTATATAATTATTAATTATAATAATTATTAATATTAATCAATAATTAATAATTATAATAATGATGATTATTATAATTATTATTCTTTAATAATTAAAGAGTAAATAAAATGTCTTATTCACTAAGATAATTCCATATTTATATTGGTCCATGTATTCTCTTCTTTGCTGTATAATTCTTTAAATTTTCCCCGCCCTTCCATTTTTCCTCTTTTTTTTGAGAAACAATATCCTAATTTGCTCAGTGTTTTCCTGTTTGCAACATTTCATTTTTCTTTAGTTGTTTTCAGGATTATCCTTTATTTTTGATCTTCAACAGTTGAATAATGGTAAAATCTAAGTCAGGCAGGGAAAACACTGTTACCAAGAGGAAAAAATGTTCAACAAATTACTGTGACCAATGATTGTCTTATACAACTGTTCCTTTGTGAATGCACACACAGGTTTTTCTAGAAAACATGATGTGGGTCTTAGCTAATAGGGCTAGAAAGTGGAAAAATGAAATTTAAATTGCATGGAGAACAAAACTAAATCTTAAGGCACTGGGCATTTGGGTTTCTTCGTCTTTCTTTACCAAATCTGATCCACCATGACTTTCTGAAAGCAATAGTTAATATTTTCCAAATCTCACTAATGATTTATCAACAATGATAGGGGTTTCCAAAGACAAGGACACCTTATTTATAAAGCAGCTGCTCTGGCTTTATTGTGAACTGATTTGAAAGGGGTTAGAAGAGCTACATCACCTTTGCAGACCAAAGCTCACAATGACTAGGACAAGGAATGCAAACTATGTTGAAGATTTTATGCATGAAGATTTTTATATCTGAAAATGTATGAAGGTTTAACTTTCCAACTCTACATGTTGGAAGTAAGTCTAAAAGAATTGACAGATCATATGTGAAGAGAAGTCAATATAATAAATATTAAAAATAATATTAATAAATAGGGACTACTAAAACAAAAACAACAAAAATTCACATCTTCTTGTATTCAATTCAAACTTTAAAAACAAACAGTTTTCATGAGTCACTAAATTAAATGTCAATTATATTCAGGATTATTCAGGGAATTTTAATAAACTGTGATGTTCTATCTCTTCCCTTTTCAAAAATATTTTATAGTGATAAAAGTCTCAAAGGGAGCATATAATGACTTTATTGACTTATAGCACACAAACATAAAAAGAAATAAAGAAAGAGATTTTAACATCTTTTATAAAGCATACTATTCAGAGAAACAGATTAAGTCATGTACTATGTGCAACAATTATCTAAAGTATCATTTTCTTACTGGAAAAATCATGAAGACTTTTATAACTTCATAATTGTTAGAATTCTAAATACATCATTATTATGTCTTATGCCCTGTAGGTAAGAAAATTGTCTTTATTTTCTTCTAAGGCAAAAGATACCCTCATGGTAATCTTAATTTTATTGTTGGAACTCTGTGGTAGCATTGGCATAAATCACAAAATGCTATTTTGTTGGCATTTTTACTCTGTTTACAGTATCTCCTTGTTTACAATATTTCGTTTTCCTTTGGCTGTTTTCAAGAATCACCCTTTGTGTTATATTTTCAATAGCTTAATAATAGAAAACTTTCAGTCCCATTGGTAAAGACACTGCAGATGGACCAAAATAAGACATTCAAAGAAGGCTGTTTCTTTTGTGGATGCACATTTAAGTGATAACTGAGGATGTATATTTGGATCTTAGTCAATAGGGCTAGAGAATGAAATAATAAGACATACACTGAACAGAGAATAAGAAATAGGGCAGCTGAACATTATGGATATTATTTTGTTTGTTCACTTGGATCAGTGATAGAGCACCTTCCTTGAATTTAATCTCCTTTGTGACCCACATCACCAAGTGTCAACTTGGTCAAGTGTCAGCTTTGGTGTATAGCAACAACCACAACTAAGCCCACAACAATTATAATAGCATCAGCAAAAACACTTCTCAACAGAGCATATCTTCATCTATTTAAAAATGATCTCTCTTTCAAATTATTGATTTAACTGAATATTAGAGAAGGAAACCTTTCTTCTCTAATATTAGAATTTTTAATTTTCATGATTGTCTTTTGTGGGAAACTCTCAGTTACTACTTTAGCAGCTTACTTATTCTTAATAGATCACTTGTCACTTGTATCACTTGTCTTCCCATTGTTCATTGATTTGCTCAAGTGGGCACCGGTAACATCTCCATATATCCTGTTGCAAGTAAGTGTAGCCCAAGCCCTGCTTGTTCCAGGAACAGGGAGAGCTTCAAACCATTTCTTCAGGTCATGGGAATGAGTTCTATAATTGTTACTACTTTTTGGCATATCAAATAAGGCACGAGTAGCTTGCCAGGCTCTGCCATGTAGGTGGTACACTCTCAGTAGTAGGCTCTCATCTCGACCTTATACTGATGAAAAAGTAAATGGGGACAGATCAGCCTTTATCTAGGGTGGAGATATGAGGAACTGTGGAATATGGATGTTGAAAATCCATATTCCACAGAAGCGAGAGGTTTCCTCTAGCTACTTGCTAGGCTCACTGGTATGATTGGCCAAGGCTAGAACCTACCTTGAACTGGATACAGTGTATAAATGTGAAAGATCATGGGAAGGACCTGGTCCTAAATTCCAGTATTATCTAAGACTGTTGCGTGGCTGCTTTGTGGCAGCACGCCAGCGCAGCTGTGGGTCTGGAATGTCTCTCTTCCAGGCTTGCTGGCTGTGGTGGTTGGGAGCTTGCAGTCACAACCACCAACTTGGATTTTGGAGGTGGAGTAATGGGAGGAGGAGCTCAAATCCCCGCTCCAAGTCTGTCCAGCATGACCTTCTCTCACACGAGTGAACAAAACCCTTGGAGCTATGTTGGACTCGGCCAGGGACTCCAAGTTGGCAGGTGTGGCTGCGAGCTCTCAACCACCACAGCCAGCAAGCCCAGAAGAGAGACACTTCAGACCCACCCACTCCAGACCCACAGTTGCACGGCTAGACCCCATGTGGAAGCGACCCATGAAGCTCTGGATGACAGTAAATGGCTCGGCCAGCCCCTGACTGAGTCAAACATAGCTCCAAGGGTTTGCTCACTTGTGCAGCGGAGGACCACACTGGCCAGAATTGGAGCAGGGATTTGGGCTCCTCCCATTCCTCCACCTCCAAGTCGGTTAGTGTGGTTGCCAGCTCCCAAACACCACAGCAGTAAGCCTGGAAGAGAGACACTCCAGACTCACAGCTGCGCTTGTAACACAGGAAGAGAGACACTCCAGACCCAACCACTCCAGACCCACAGCTGCAGCGCACGTGGAAGCAACTCTTAATAGATATTGATTGATAATGGTAACAATGCATCAATATACAAATCCTATTAAAAGGACTTCTTCCTATTCTTCCACAATAGTTAACATAAATATGTGTTAATGTCTTATGAAATAAATCACCTAGGAAGTGCCTAGCTAATTTAAAATTCTTTTTTAAAAAGTGTTTTCAAGAGATAGTACAGCACATGGGGTGTTTGGACCAATCTGGATTCAATCTCTGGCATCCTAGAGCATTCACTAAATACGTTATGGAGTGATCCTTGGACACAGAACCAGAAATAAGCCCTGAGCACTGTTGGGTTTGGCTCAAAGACAAAACAAAAGGAGAAGAGTTAATTTGGATTACATAATCCATGTTGAATTGCTTTATTGGAAAGGTTTTCTTGGGCTTACCTCAATTCAGGTCTCCCAATTATATTCATAAATAACAATGATAAATTAAAGAAATAATCTATGTAATAATTAATATTAAATTGGTAGAAAATTTAGGAAATAATCTATGTAATAATTAATATTAAATTGGTAGAAAAACTAAATGCTTTATTCAGAGGTGACTACAAGAGTATGCCACCCCTACGGCAAGCCTGGCAAGCTGCTCATGTCGTATTTGATATGCCAAATACCGGTAAGATTTATATTAGGTCATTCCTATGACCTAATATAATGGTTTGAGGCTCTTTATGTTCCTGGAGCAAGCGGATGCCTTTGGTTCTACTAGCATGAGACAGGACATATGGAGATATTACTGGTGCCCGCTCTAGCAAATAGATGATGAATGGGAAGATAGTGATAGATATTGAAAGGAAAGGCCCATGCAAATAGATGTTGTCATTGCAATGAAATCCACATGCAGTTTATTTTGTGACTAAATGTGATTTTGTACAATTTGTATAGAATAAAAGCATAAATAATATAGTGATAACTTGATCACTTGACATCCCATTATTCATCGATTTGCTCGAGCGGGCACCAGTAATATTTCCATTTGACCCTATCACATGCCAGTGTAGTCCAATGGCATCTGGTTGCTTCAGGATTACAAATATAGTGTATTCCTATATTTGTAATATAGTGATAACCAGCATAATATATTCTGTAATGAATGGACCTACCATGGGCAAAGGAATAGGCTGCAATATGTTTAACTGTCTGTCTTCCCATTCATCGCCGAAGTTGCTCAAGCGGGCACCAGTAACATCTCCATATGACCTGTCTCATGCAAGTAGAGCCCAAGGGCACCTGCTTGCTCCAGGAACATAAAGAGCCTCAAACCATTCCATCAGGTCATGGGAATGAGGTCTATAATTGTTACTGGTATTTGGCATATCAAATACAACACGTATAGCTTGCCAGGCTCTGCCCTGTGGGTAGCATACTCTTGTAGTCATCTCAAAATCCAGCATTTATTGATGAACCACGCGGCTGTGATAGGCTGGTCTGCTGGGTGGAGTTCTGAAGAGAGGAAGTCTGGATGTGGAAAATGGAGGCCCTCATGGAGTGGGGGGTCATCTGGCTTGTTGCAAGGCTCTGCTGGGGTGGCGGGCCAGGGCTAGCACCCACCATCCCTCCTGGGCGCCTTGTGAGCGGCTGGGCACAGGGAGATCCAGTAGCAGCTCTGCCCCATGTCTGTCTCTGGGTCAGCATACCTGGGCCGGATTAAAAAAGACTGCAGCAGGGTGGATCTCGATGAGCCGGGCTGTGATAGGCTGTTCTCTGGGTGGAGTTCTGACGAGGGGGAAGTCCGGATGTGGAAAATGGAGGTCCTCATGGAGTGGGGAGTAATATGCCGGAGCGATAGCCTAGCTGGTAGGGCGTTTGCCTTGCACGTGGCCGGCCATTCTGGTCCGGGTTCAATCCCGGCATCCCAATATGGTTCTTATGCTTAATTTTTTCTTTGTTTTTCTTATGCTTAATTTTGACAGTAATGCTTATTTTAGGGTTATTACATATTATTTTTCTTCTTATATGGCCAGTGTTAGAGAGAGAAGTCCGGATGTGGAAAATGGAGGCCCTCATGGAGTGGGGGGGTCGTCTGGCTTGTGCGAGTCCACATCCAGACTTCTCTCTCGTCAGATCTCCACCCAGCAGACCAGCCTATCAGTGCCTGGCTCATCGAGTTCCACCCTACAGCAGTCTTTTTTAAATCCGGCTCAGGTATGCTGGTTCAGTGACTCGCAGACATGGGGGCAGAGCTGCTACTGGCTCTCCCCGTGACCAGCCGCTCACGAGGTGCCGGGAGGGATGGTGGGTTCTAGCCCTGGCCCTCCACCCCAGCAGAGCCTCGCAACAAGCCAGACGACCCCCCCAATCCATGAGGGCCTCCATTTTCCACATCCGGACTTCTCTCTCCGTCAGATCTCTACCCAGCAGACCAGCCTATCAGCACCTGGCTCAAGGAGTTCCACCCTGCAGCCATCTTTCTTAAATCCAGCTCAGGTATGCTGGTCCAGAGACTCGCAGACATGGGGCAGAGCTGCTACTGGCTCTCCCTGTGACCAGCCGCTCACGAGGCGCCAGGGGAGGGATGGTGGGTTCTAGCCCTGGCCCACCACCCCAGCAGAGCCTCGCAACAAGCCAGACTACCCCCCACTCCATGAGGGCCTCCATTTTCCACATCCGGACTTCTCTCTCGTCAGACCTCCACCCAGCAGACCAGCCTACCAGCGGCCGCGCAGTTCATTAATAAATGCTGGACTTAGAGATGCCTACAAGAATATGCTACTTGCACGGCAGAGCCTGGCAAGCTACCCGTGTTGTATTTGATATATATGCCAAATACCAGTAACAATTATATACCTCATTCCGGAATGGATTGAGGCTCTTTATGTTCCTGGAGCAAGCAGTTGCCTTGGGCTCTACTAGCATGAGACAGGACTTATGGAGATGTTACTGGGGCCCGCTAGAGCAAATCGATGATGAACGGGAAAACAGTGATACAGTGATGGCCAGTGTTGACTCCTTTATTAAGGAAGGAAAAAAAAACTTTACGTGTTAGTTATAGAGATTTCTCATATACTATTCTCATTATTACTCAAAGTTAACTTTTTGTTTTGCTTTGCTTTGTTTTTGAACCACACACAACAGTCAGTACTTACTCCTATTTCTGTGCTCAAGAGTTACTCCTGGCCTTGGTCAGGGTACTATATGTGGTGCCAGGAACAAACTGGAGTCAGACGTACAGAAGTCCAGTAACCCCTTTATTATATATTTGATATAACTAACATTTTTTATTTTCCCATGAGAAAGGGTGGTTCAAGCAATTTTAACAATTTCAGTGGCCACTTCTGACCACACTCACTCTGTCATATGAGATTGTCCAATGCTTAGCTTCTGTGGTGATGGTGGCCAACAGGGATGCATCATCAGTGGGTCCTTAGTGCCAGGCATATTGGGACATGGCAGCATAGCTTGCAAGGCAAACAGTCCTGCTCTTGGAGTACTACCTGACCCTTCAGTGTTAACTTTTTCAGTACTGCTTCCTCTGGGCTTATGTTATTTTAAAGTAAGTCAATAGACACAATGCCTTCTTTTGACGGTTTTACCCTCTTGCCTTTTTCTTTACCCCTTCTTGCCACTTCAGTAGTAATATCTAGGCATGAATAGTATTTTCACTTTCTCATCTTGTAAGGAAAGTAAATTCAAGGCAGAAGAAGCACCAAGAGATATTTCCCCCTGTGGGTCAGCACATAGAAAGTTCTAATATTCATTCCGGTCATGGTCACCGGATTCTGTATAATATTTACTGCAACCAAATTCAACAGGGTAGTTGTGAATCTCAGCAGGGAGTATATATTTGTGCTGTTTACCTCTGGCCCCTCAGAAACCAGCACCCTGCCCAGTGCACAGGACTTTTATTGCAAATAGTCTCTCTGAGGCTGAATAAATGATACCTGTTTCCTTATCTTTGAAGTGGAAAGGAATCTAAGGTTTGTTAGGGGTGTCAAAGGCCAGAATATGTATAACACCTAATGCATTTCCTGATTCAAATTCCATATGTGTTCATTCTTTTCCTAAGAATACATTTTTCTAAAAGGAAAGATTTTTACTGTACCTAAGGTATTCTAAAATTGCATTCTTTCAATTTACAGATTTTTTTATTATATGACTTCTCAATAGTGAACTAATAAAGTCACTGACTAATTTACTGACTTATCTGGAATTTACATTAATGCTAGATGCACTTAGAAACATAATTTTCCCCTTCTAATGCAGCATTCAGTAAATTAGTTTAGAATGCAATGTATTGTCTTCATAACAAAGCATATTCCTTATTGCTCAGCTTTGCTTAGCCCCATATATTTCTCTATCATCTCAGACAAAATATCATCAGTTCAAAGGATACCTCTCATTTTGTTCAGGTGCTTTCCATCAAAGGATACACATTCCTTTTCTCCTACATCCTCATTTAAAGAGTGCACTGACCTTGATCCCATCAGTTTTCCATTTTAATATAAAAACATAACCATTTTATAGGAATAGCAACATTAGAAAATAAAGAACTTTTCAAAGATATGGTATTTTAAACAGTAATTACATATTACTTCAAAGAAATGTTGAGTTGGAAAATTCAGTCGATTGAACTAAGTATTCCATCTCTCAATGTAATGTACTATCCAGGATAGTACGTCAAATACTATCTTGTAGAATTACTTAAAATTCTTTGGCATAAACTCACACCTTTTCTTTTCTTCCCCCACCACACCTTTTTTTTGTTTAAATTTTTTTTTGTGGGCCAAGTATAGCAGTGCTTGAATATTACTTCCTGGTTCTGTACTAAGGGATAACTCCTGGTGGGCTTGGAAAACCATATAGTGTGGTAAGAACTGAATCCGGATTAGCCTTGTGCAGGGAAAGTACCTTATTCACTGACTATCTATCTGGTCCTGCTTTGGGGACAAAAATTTCAACCCCCCAAAATTGGAGAGAATTAATGAATAAAAACTTCCCCAAAGAATACATAGATGTGATCAATAAGGATAGGAAAAGAAAATGATCTGAATCACATATCCCCAGGGAAATATAAATTCAAATAACGATGAGATATCACCTCACACCTGAGATACTGGCACATATCTGAAAAACAAACAAACATAAAACAGCTAATGCTGGCATGGATGTGAGGAAAAAGAATCCTCATTTCTGGCTTGTGGGAATATCAACTACTTCAATTTTCCTGAAGAACAATATGGACATCTGAAATAACTAGGCTTTTAGCTTACATATGACCTAGCAATTCCTGCTTTGGGTGTCTAACTTGAGTCAAACGTTATTCAGTAAAGACACTTGTGCTCCTATTTTTATCGTAGCACTATTCACAAAAGCCAGTTGAAAACAACCCAAAGTATTCCAAGAGCAGATGACTGGATTATAAACAAAAACCCTGATACACACAATGGAATCTTTTTTAGGCTATAATAGAAAAATAGAAAGCATGCAATTTGCAGCTGACCCGGGTTCTATCCCATATGATCCCGACTTTATGCTAAATGAAGTCAGCTTGAGATAGACAAATAAAAGATCTATCTCTCTTGTAAGTGCAGTATAAGGAAGCATATAATGGAGCAACAAATGACCAAATATGACATAATAAACTGTTGTACAGAAAATATGGAATCACTATGGTAGTGAAACATGAGGTCTGGGGAGGCTGCTTCTGATTAATGGAGGGAAGCAGACTGTCTTTAAGCATGTGGTATTGAAATATTGTGGGCATGAAATTGTACCATTTAAGGTGTTCTAAAATTGTACAACAGGGTGACTGAAATAAGATTGAAAAAATAGGAGGCTGGTGCGACAGTACAGCCAGTAGGGCATTTACCTTGCACATGGCCGACCGGGTTCAATCCCGGCATCCCATATGGTACCTCAAGCACCTCCAGGAGTAATTCCTAAGTGCAGAGCCAGGAATAACCCTTGAGCATTGCCACGTGTGACCCAAATTTTAAAAATGTATTGTATGTTTAAAGTGATGACCCCACCCCCACTCCATGAGGGCCGCCATTTTCCACATTCGGACCTCCCTCTCGTCAGAACTCCACCCAGCAGATGAGCATATCACAGCCCAGCTCTTGTGGCCACTTGGTTTATTGATATAAATGCTGTCTTTAGAGGTGACTACAAGAATATGCCACCCGCACAGCAAGCCTGGCAGGCTGCTCGGTGTCGTATTTGATATGCCAAATACCAGTAACACTTATGTTAGGTCATTCCCATGACCTAATATAATGGTTTGAGACTCTTTATGTTCCTGGAGCAAGCAGATGCCCTTGGGCTCTACTAGCATGAGACAGGACATATGGAGATGTTACTGGTGCCCGCTCGAGCAAATCGATGATGAACAGGAAGATAGTGATAGTGAAAAGATCTATTATATATGATTTTTTGTGGACTTTCTCTTCTATAAGCTTGGACATTATTAATTTTTTATAATACTTAAGAATATTTTATTGACTCAGAATTGAACTATAATAACTTAGTAGTGATTTCCTTCTATAACAATATTTTTCTAGACCCTGAGTAATACCTTCATATATTTCAAAAATGTATTATGTGACTTTATGTTAATAATACACATTCATTTATAGATATGATTATAATTTCTCATAGGCTTTTTATTTGTTGGCCAAAGATTTCTGTTGTCACAGTTGTTTTATTAAAATTTTTTTTCAGTTCAGCAAAAATTCTACTTGGTGATTATAGTTTCCTTCTTGGCACAACTGCCTACTCCATTCTACTCCATTAAACTTTTATGCAAGTCTGGCATTAAGTATAGCTTACAGTATTCTATTTCCAAAGATAAGTTACATTATGGATACCTCTTCTCTGTTTGTGAGAGCATTCAGAATTTATATGATTAATTCAGGTGGGGTCTTATAATTCTTATTTCCAGAACAAACTTTGCTGTGATCATATTATATCAGAAGTTTCTCAACTATGGAATGTATTCTAGAAGTCCTTCACTGATGTGTTTGTAATTAAGGCAGTTTCTCTTAGTACCTTAGTATGTGGAAAAGTTTATTTGAAAAAGTGTGTAGCGGGCCTGGAGCGATAGCACAGTAGGTAGGGCACTTGCCTAGCACCTGGCCAACTGAGATTTGATAGCTGGCATCCAATTTGGTCCCCCCAGTACCACCAGGATACCTGAGTGCAGAGCCAAGAGTGACCCCTGAGCATTTCTGGATGTGGGCCAAAAAGCAAACAAAAATATGTAGGATTGAAAGCGGACACCTGACTTCTCTGTAGTCTCTATCAATGATACTCACTGCTATTCTTTGCTGAATATTTTAGAGACCAAACTTGTCACATTAAACTATAATATATATTTGACTATATATTATATACCTCTCCGCAGCCGGGGTCGCGCCATAGCGACTGCCGCATGTTCGGGGCGCTAAGCGCCCGGCCACCGCTCACTCGCATGTCACGGAAGTCTGTCCGCCCCTTCGGCTGCCTTTGGAGTCTGTGAGGAGAGGCCAGGGGCCATGGTCCGCGGCGGCCTCCTGGTAAGCGCTACCGCTGCCGCCGCCTCCGACATCCTATTAATATATATACATATATATATATATATATATATATATATATGTATGTGTGTGTGTGTGTGTGTATGTATACATATATACATATATATTTATATGTATATATTTATATATAATATATATTATCTACTTATACCTATAACTATAATATATATTTGACTAAGGCATGCATCTGCTAGTAGTCTGGTGTTTGTATTGTCATCAGTGAAATGTTATTTGTCTGCTTCTTTGTTATTTTCACTTATAGGATAAACTGTGTCCCGAAAGCATTATACAGATTTCACTTTTAATTCAAGATTGAATGTAGGACCCCGACCCGTGCGCCCCTGAGTTCCCGGGGAAGCGCCTCGACTCTCCCCACAGGTGTGTGAGTAATTCTTGCGTCTCCGCGGACCCCAAGCTGCCCCAGGGAAGAGCGGAAACTCCATCAACGGGAACCAAGGCAAAGTGCCTTGGTTCCAGCGCCCGACTGACCCGACCCGTGCGCCCTGAGTTCCCGGGAAACGCCTCGACTCCCCCCACAGGTGTGTGAGTAATTCTTGCGTCTCCGCGGACCCCAAGCTGCCCCAGGGAAGAGCGGAAACTCCATCAACGGGAACCAAGGCAAAGTGCCTTGGTTCCAGCCGGACCTGACCCCAACCCGTGCGCCCTGAGTTCCCGGGGAAGCGCCTCGACTCCCCCACAGGTGTGTGAGTAATTCTTGCGTCTCCGCGGACCCCAAGCTGCCCCAGGGAAGAGCGGAAACTCCATCAACGGGAACCAAGGCAAAGTGCCTTGGTTCCAGCCGGACTGACCCCGACCCGTGCGCCCTGAGTTCCCGGGGAAGCGCCTCGACTCCCCCACAGGTGTGTGAGTAATTCTTGCGTCTCCCGCGGACCCCAAGCTGCCCCAGGGAAGAGCGGAAACTCCATCAACGGGAACCAAGGCAAAGTGCCTTGGTTCCAGCCCGGAACTGACCCGACCCGTCGCGCCCTGAGTTCCCGGGAAACGCCTCGACTCCCCCACAGGTGTGTGGGGTAATTCTTGCGTCTCCAGCGGACCCCAAGCTGCCCCAGGGAAGAGCGGAAACTCCATCAACGGGGAACCAAGGCAAAGTGCCTTGGTTCCAGCCCAGCTGACCCGACCCGTGCGCCCCTGAGTTCCCGGGGAAGCGCCTCGACTCCCCCACAGGTGTGTGAGTAATTCTTGCGTCTCCAGCGGACCCCAAGCTGCCCCAGGGAAGGCGGAAACTCCATCAACGGGAACCAAGGCAAAGTGCCTTGGTTCCAGCCGGACTGACCCCGACCCGTGCGCCCTGAGTTCCCGGGAAGCGCCTCGACTCCCCCACAGGTGTGTGGAGTAATTCTTGCGTCTCCAGCGGACCCCAAGCTGCCCCAGGGAAGGCGGGAAACTCCATCAAGCGGGAACCAAGGCAAAGTGCCTTGGTTCCAGCCCGACTGACCCCGACCCGTGCGCCCTGAGTTCCCCGGGAAGCGCCTCGACTCCCCCACAGGTGTGTGAGTAATTCTTGCGTCTCCCGCGGACCCCAAGCTGCCCCAGGGAAGAGCGGAAACTCCATCAACGGGAACCAAGGCAAAGTGCCTTGGTTCCAGCCGGACCGACCCGTGCGCCCTGAGCTTCTGGGAACATCCCAAAACTCAAAACCCCCCGACCCTCTCACTACCTACCTTGCATGAAGTACCAGTGAACCTTGGTTCCTACATCCTTGCTACCCACCCAAACTCTTCAAACAGACCAGACCCCTACTAACTGTACTATCTAGTCACCCAAGAACTCACAGTTGCAACCTACAATAGTCATAATGGTAAAACAACGCAAAATTCCATCAAGCTCTGTGAGTGAAGTCACTGGTCCAGATGAGTCAAGCAATACCAATGAGTTGCATAACCTATCTGAAAAGAATTTCGGAAAGAACTGTTAAGGATTCAAAAGGAATTCAAAGAAGCAATGGAATGCAAAATCAATAAAATACAAAGAGGACATGATAGCAGAAGTGAGGAAAATGCAAAGGGAAATGACAGGTATTAAAAATGAGGTAAATGAAATAAAAAAAACACAGTGGAAGGCCATCATAGCAGAATAATAGCTACTGAAGAAAGAATTAGTGATCTCGAAGACGAGTTCCAAAGATTCTGTACACAACACCAGAAGATAGAAAAAAAGGCTCACAATTACCGAACAGACAACAAGAGATAATCGGGATGAAGCCAGAAGAAACAACATACGGATCATTGGGGTCCCAGAAGGGCAAGAAGAAAACCCTGATGAAGAAGAAACTGTCAAAGCCATCATTGCTGAAAAGTTCCCGGAACTAAAGAATGCTTGCCTCAAGATCCAAGAGGCCCGTAGAATACCAGCTAAAAAGAAACCCCAACAAGAATACTCCAAGACACATCTTAATAAAAATGACAAAAACTATAGATAGGGATAGAATACTGAAAGCAGCAAGATCAAAGAAGGAAATCACATACAAAGGAACATCTCTAAGATTTACAGCAGACTTCTCTGATGAAACACTCCGAGCCCGAAAACAATGGTGGGATATTGCGAAAGGCTCAATGAACTGCAGGCTTCACCGAGGAATTCTTTACCCGGCCAGGCTCACATTCAGATATGAAGGAAAGATACACAACTTCATGGATAAGCAACAACTCAGGAACTTCATGGACTCAAAACCAACTTTAAAAGAAGGACTGAAGGGTCTACTCTAATGCGACCAAACCCATAAGCACAACAAACACAAAAAGAAAGATGGCACAAAATCCGATGACAATAATCTCTCTCAATGTCAATGGTCTAAATGCACCAATTAAGAGACACAGAGTGACAAAATGGATTAAAAAATTGAACCCAACATTCTGCTGTCTACAAGAAACGCATCTGAATAAGCAGAACAAACACAGACTCAGAGTCAAAGGTTGGAAGACCATTCTCCATGCAAACAACTCCTCCAAAAAGGCTGGTGTGGCCATATTAGTATCAGATAATATAGACTTCAGGCTTAAAAGGTTAGAAGGGACAACGAAGGCCACTTCTTATTAATTAAGGGGTATGTACACCAGGAAGAAATTACACTACTAAACATATATGCACCCAATGAGGGGTCAGCAAAATACATAAAACAACTGCTAAGAGACCTCAAAGAAGACATTGACAGTAGCACAATAATAGTTGGAGACTTCAACACTGCTCTATCAACGATGGACAGATCAACAAGACTGAAACTCACCAAGGAAATATTGGACCTGAAGGAAGAAATGGAAGAAAGAGAGCTAGTGGATATATACAGGGCTTTTCATGCCAAAAAAAGCTGAATACACATTTTTCTCTAGTGCACATGGAACATTCTCCAAGATAGACCACATGCTGAGCCACAAAGCATACCTCAATAAAATTAAAAAGATAGAAATTGTGTCAACTATCTTTTCAGACCATGATGCACTGAAAATGGAAGTTAACCGTGCACAAAAACAGGGAGTCAAACCAAACACCTGGAAACTGAACAGCTCACTGCTGAACAACAAATGGGTCATAGAAGAAATCAAACAGGAAATCCAAAGATTTCTGGAAATAAATGAAAATGAAGATACCAATTATAAGAACTTGTGGGACACGGCAAAAAGCCGTGTTAAGAGGGAAGTTTATAGCCCTGCAAGCATTCATCAGGAAACAAGAAAGGGCCCACATAAATAACCTGACTACACAGCTGAAGACATTAGAAAAAGACCAACAAAAGGGCCCAACCCAGGCAGAAAAAAAGGAAATAATAAAACTTAGAGAGGAAATCAATGAGTTGGAAACCAAAAAAAACAATCCAAAAGATTAATGAAACCAAGAGCTGGTTTTTTTTGAAAAAATAAACAAGATTGACAAACCATTGGCAAGACTTGTAAGGACAGGGAAAGAGAGAACCCAAATAAACAGAATCAGAAATAAAAAGGGTGACATCACAACAGAAACCACAGAAATCCAAAAGATCATCAGAGATTACTTTGAGAGCCTGTATGCCGTGAAACATGAGAATCTAGAAGAAATGGATCAATTCCTGAAGTCCTATAACCTCCCACGGCTGAAACAAGAAGACCTCCAATACCTGAATAAGCCTATCACCATTGAGGAAATAGAAACAGTAATTAAAAGACTTCCCAAACACAAAAGCCCAGGTCCAGACGGATTCCCTAGTGAACTCTACCAAACCTTTAAGGAGGACCTACTGCCAGTCCTTTTCAAGCTCTTCCAGGAAATAGAAGAAACAGAAACACTCCCAAACAGCTTCTACGAGGCACATATCACCCTGATACCCAAAGCAGGGAGAGACAACACAAAGAAAGAAAACTACAGACCAATATCCCTGATGAACACGGATGCTAAGATCTTCAACAAAATACTAGCAAACAGAATCCAAAGACTCATCAAGAAGATTATACATCATGACCAAGTTGGATTCATCCCGGGAATGCAAGGATGGTTCAACATTCGCAAGTCAATCAACATAATACATCATATCAATAAAAAGAAAAAATAAAAACCATATGATCCTTTCAATAGACGCAGAAAAAGCATTTGACAAGATCCAGCACCCGTTCATGATTAAAAGCGCTCCAGAAAATGGGAATTGAAGGGACTTTCCTCAAGATAGTTACAGCCATCTACCAAAGCCCACAGCAAGCATCATTCTAAATGGGGGAAAAGTTGAAAGCCTTCCCCCCCCTGAGATCAGGGACAAGACAAGGTTGCCCCCTCTCACCTCTTTTATTCAATATAGTACTGGAAGTACTTGCCATAGCAATCAGAGAAGAAAAGGACATCAAGGGCATCCAGATAGGCAAGGAAGAAGTCAAGCTATCATTATTTGCAGATGACATGATATTATACCTAGAGAACCCTAAACTCTCTACCAAAAAACTCCTAGAAACAATAGACGCATATAGTAGAGTGGCAGGATACAAAATCAACACCCAAAAGTCAGTGGCTTTCCTATATACAAATAGCGAAACAGAAGAAAGGGATATTAAGGAAACAATTCCATTCACAATTGTGCCACAGAAAATCAAATACCTAGGAATCAACTTACCCAAGTATGTAAAGGACCTGTACAAAGAAAACTACAAGACACTGCTCCAAGAGATAAAAGAGGACACAAGGAAATGGAAACACATTCCCTGTTCATGGATGGGGAGAATCAACATTGTCAAAATGGTAATACTCCCTAGAGCTCTGTACAGATTCAATGCAGTCCCTATAAGGATACCGATGACATTCTTCAAAGAAATTGACCAAACGCTCCTGAAATTTGTATGGAACAATAAACCCCCCAAGGATAGCTAAAGCAATCCTCGGGAAAAAGAAGATGGGAGGCATCACCTTTCCCAACTTCAAACTGTACTACAAGGCAGTAGTAATTAAAACAGCATGGTATTGGAATAAAAACAGACCTGTGGACCTATGGAATAGAATAGAGTATCCTGACACCCAACCTCAAACACATGATCATTTAATCTTTGATAAAGGTGCAATGAGTCTAAAATGGAGTAAGGAAAGCCTCTTCAACAAGTGGTGTTGGGAAAACTGGGCAGCAACATGTAAAAAAATGAATTTGGACCTGTGTCTAACACCATGCACAAAAATCAGATCAAAATGGACTAAAGATCTCAATATCAGACTTGAATCCATAAAAGTACATTGAAGAAAATATAGGAAAAAACCCTCCACGACATTGAAGCTAAAGGCATCTTCAAAGGTGAAACATCACTAACAAAGCAACTAGAAGAAAAGATAAACATATGGGACTACATGAAACTGAAAAGCTTCTGCACCTCAAAAGAAACAGTGACTAAGATACAAAAGCAGTCCACAGAATGGGAAAGAATATTCACCCAATACCCATCTGATAAGGGGTTAATATCCAGGATATATCAGGCACTGGTAGAACTTTACAAGAAGAAAACAAACAACCCCATCAAAAAAATGGGGACAAGAAATGAACAGAAACTTCAGCAAGGAAGAAATTCGAATGGCCAAAAAACATATGAAAAAATGCTCATCATCACTAATCATCAGAGAGATGCAAATCAAAACAACAATGAGATACCACTTTACACCACAGAGACTGGCACATATTCAAAGAGCAAGAACAACAAGTGCTGGCGTGGATGTGGGGAAAAGGGGACACTCATCCATTGTTGGTGGGAATGCCGGCTGGTACAGCCTTTCTGGAAAACAATATGGACTTTCCTCCAAAGACTAGAAATTGAACTCCCATTTGACCCAGCCATACCACTCCTGGGAATCTACTCTGGGAAACCAAAAATACGCGGCGGAAACACCATCCCTACTTTTTATGTTCATAGCAGCATTATTCACAATAGCCAGAATCTGGAAGCAACCAGAGTGCCCGAAAATCGATGACTGGATAAAGAAGCTTTGGTACATCTACACAATGGAATACTATGCAGCTGTTAGGAAAAATGAAGTTATAAAATTTGCCTATAAATGGATGGACATGGAGAAGATTATGTTGAGTGAAATTAGCCAGAAGGAGAGAGACAGATACAGAATGACTGCATTTATTTGCATGGCATAAATATATATGTACATATTATGATACCAATATCCAAGGTCAAGTGGAAACATATATCAGGAGGTCTTGTCAAAGGTGGAGATTATCACAAACGTGTGGGAGTCAGAGTTTAGGTAAGACAGAAAATGGAACAGGGGGCTAACAATGAGTCGAGGGTACTAATGCCAACCTAGAACTGAGCATTAAATAGAGGCAAAAAGGATACAAATGACAACCTTTTAATGTATGTTCTGTAATCCATAGTCTGGAAGGGAAGGAAAAGAGAAAGAGAGAGAAAGGGAAAGAAATAAAGAACCTGCCATGGAGCAGGGCTGGGGAAGGGGGAGGGAACCGGGGATGTTGGTGGTGGGAGATGGGCACTGGTGGGAGGGACGGGTGCTGAAACACTGTATGACCAAAACCCAAACATGAACTTTTTAATTGTATATCTTTTTATTTGTATATCTCACGGTGGTATAATAAAATACTTAAAAAAAAAAAAAAAGT